>JACXGI010007801.1:0-35870 GCA_016801175.1 Esox masquinongy
TTGTTATTTGCAGAAAAATAACCAGATTCACTTGGAAAAAGAATGAAGTCTCTAACTTCTACAGTTCTAGAGAAATAAATAAAAATGTGTGACATGGACGCCTCAAATAGAAATTTTCTGATCGCTATTGTGGGGCTTCTGGTTGACGAAAGTACACAAACGAGACATTGTTATTTGCAGCGTAATGTCGTTGTTCCCACAGAAAAGAAATAAACCCTCTAACTTCTACAGTTCTGGAGCAATAAATAAAAATGTGTGACCTGGACGCGCGCGTCAAATAGAGGTTTTGTGATATTTTTGCTTCTGACGAAAGTACACAAATGAGACGTTGTTATTTGCAGAAAAATAATCCTATTAATGTGGAAGAAGAATGAAGCATCTAACTTCTACGGTTACGGAGCAGTGAGCAAAAATATTTTCATCGCGCTTAGAGGGTTCAGGACAGGTTCCACTCAGAACAGGCCTCGCCATGGTCGACCAAAGAAGTTGAGTGCACATGCTCAGCGTGATATCCAGAGGTTGTCTTTGGGAAATAGACGTATGAGTGCTGCCAGCATTGTTGCAGAGGTTGAAGGAGTGGGGGGTCAGCCTGTCAGTGCTCAGACCATACGCCGCACACTGCATCAAATTGTTCTGCATGGCTGTCGTCCCAGAAGGAAGCTTCTTCTAACGACGATGCACAAGAAAGCCCGCAAACAGTTTGCTGAAGACAATGTACAAGCGAGCCCTCCGACTGAAACTACGCACACGAGAACTTGTCGACCGAAGGAAAATGTGTCTCAAACATGTGTAAATACAAAATGCAGATCCATTGTTTTTACATATTCGCAGATTTTATTTATATTTGTGAAACATGTTTACAAATGTACAGATAACGTTAAGTTAAAAGTTTTATTTACAACAATTTTTTTTCACATTTACAAATCCTATTTTTATTTGTAAGTTTTGATGAATATACGCACAGATTTTTTATATATATTTACGAATATTAAAACACATCCAACTCCATACTATTGCTCCTTATATGGTTTGAGACAGGCTTTGTACTGTGTTTCTGTGTTTCCTGTGACCCGACATCCCAACCTGCACAAACTAATTTCAGGGATGTGTCTTCACCGGCTAATTGAACCCCACCCCCCCAGGATGGGATTTTATGATGAGGTAGTACAGTACATCCCAATCTAGTTCTAGCTTGGCAAATCTTTCCCCAGTCTTAAGTCTGGAGCGCTCTGGGCCAGAGCTTCACCATAGGGATCGTATTAGCCAAAGTGCCTGGTTTTCTCCAGATGTGACAACTGGCATTCAGGCCAAAAAGTTAAATCTAGAAAATGTGAAAAAAGATACATGACACTACATTCAAAGCATTATAAAACTTCACTAAGGGAACAACATTGTTAAAGGGGGTTACAAAATGGCTGGGGTTTAGAAGTCAAACTGACTAGTAGTTCAAAAAACGCACCTAAATAATCCAAACAAAAATCATTTGCAAGGTTTTCAGTTGATAATTTCTGTTCAGTTTGTCTAGTAGCTCTACCAGAACAGTTACTTTGAAGATGTTCAACTTCCCCTCTCAGAGAAATTGTATCGGTCTTTCCCCCCCACTAGATGGCATAACTGGTAGATTCTTTCCATTATTGTATGAATCAAATATGAACGTTTTTGTACAGTGTGTCTATAGTTCCTGTCACTGTGGGCTCCAAAGCACAGTAGTACAGAGCAGAGTCTGTCACTTCAGCAGAGGAGATCTCCAGATCCACCCTGGTTCTCTCTTCATTCAGTTTAACAGACAGTCGAGGGTCTTCAGGTTGAGCTCTATTTATAGAGGGCTTTGAGGAGACTGTAGTGGAGAGGAGGAATTCGGGTTCTGATCTGGGATATTGACGATACCATTGAAGAGACCTTACTGAGCCGGAGTAGGTACAAGACAGTGTAACCATGCTTCCCTCCATGACATGTTCTGTCTCTGAAGTTGGTTTAATGTCATTTTCGTAACTGCCACCTGTAGAGGTTATATTTACATATAGATTTTCCGTAAAATATATGATCATACCTCACTTTTTCATATTACTTTTATGATTAGAATAATTAACCTTGATACCACATTGAATACCTCAGTTATTGTAAAAAATATATACCGTCAATCACATTCCTTTTTGGAAGTCCTTCTGTCAGTATGACAGTACATAGTGTACTTCTATCACTCACCTACCTTTGAAGTCCTACGGTCAAGATGCCGGGTTAGTTTGTAATGTGTTAATATAACTCACCTACAAGTACAGAGAGGAGAAACACTGGGTAGAGAAACATAGTGATGACTGTATCAGTGTGTTCTCAGGAGGAACAACTGAAGACATCCCACTGTTCCAGTCAGTTTGAGAAAAAAATCATCTCTACACCTCTCATCTACTTAGCTCCTCCTATTCAGAAAATTACAGGTTTTCTGATTTGCTAAAACACTAAACCCCATTCTCTGAACCGAATTCTCAGTGGCCTAAACCCATTTGTCGAATCAGACAGTCATCGTTGACACACAATGACTCAAAATTGTACACACTTGTTTCTAATGATGATTAAACTAATTGCACAGAATATAAGCCAGTTCAGAGTACACAGGTGGCAGAGGTGCGTTGAATGTTGATACCAACAATGGATGGAAACAATCTGAGAGGCAGAGGACGAATACCTGTAAGAGGTTGTGGATGAGGAGGTAGAGGACAAAGAAGGCCAAGAACAGTAGTGTCAGATGAAATTTGGGCATCTGTGATAGGCCATGTTCTTGTCCATGGAATGACAATGAGGGAAGCAGGAGAAAGAGTACAACCAAATTTGAGCAGATTCTCTGTGGCCACCATAATCAGAACATTCAGAGAAGAGAAGAGGTAATTGTTTTTTTTTCATTTTGATAATTGAAAGTTTACTTTATACATTTGAGTCAGTACATCACTTTGTCAACAGAAAAAGGACTGGAGAAGAAAACATTTCTGACCATACAACATTTTACATATAGTATTGAAGTAACGTCCATTTTATTTTTACTGTATTCATGTGTGTGCATTTTCAGTGCATTTTCCCTTCTTGCAGAATTGCAAGACTACCACATGAGGGTGGAAGGACTGCTATGTTCTCCCAACAGCAAGAGGCTCTCATTGTTGATATGGTCGTTCAAAACAATGCCATCCGACTGCGTGAAATACAGCAGAGTTTGAAGACAATGTAAACTTTGAAGGAGTCAACAGTGTCAGCCTTTCTACCATTGAACGTGTCCTCCAATGCAACAGGGTACGCATGAAGCAAGTGTACAGGGTACCCTCTAAGGGCAACTCAGAAAGGGTCAAAGAACTACGATTTCAGAATGTGCAAGAAAGTGCACACTCAGACACTCTCAGCGCTGATGCTTACAGTACAGATCTATGCTACTATCCAACTGTTACTGTAGACTGCACTATATTGTAGGGTATGTAAATAAGGTGTGCATACAAATAAACTATTGCAGAAGTCTGTCTTTCTGTATCACTTACTAAACTACTTATTTATCTGTTTTTATGTATAGAGAGTGTTTGAATTGGATTCCATGGAAAGGCCCCATGAATACATTTTTGTAGATGAAGTAGGGTTCAGTCTGGCAAAGAGGAGAAGGAGAGGCAGGAACATAATTGGCTAACGTGCCATCGTGGAAGTCCCTGGCCTGAGTGGTGGCAATGTCACACTTGGTGCAGCCATAAGTAATCATGGGGTTCTCCACTGTCATGCAACCCTAGGGCCATATAACACTAAACATCTGCTTCCGTTTCTGGGTGGTCTTCATCTCCTTCCACTTCTGGGTGGTCTTCGGGATGTTTTGTTTGAGCGCCAGCAGCAGAATCATCAGCAGACAGCGCATCCTGTCTATTTTGTGGTTTGGGACAATGTCAGCTTTCACCGTGGCGTCCAGATACGCGACTGGTTCAACATCAACCAGCGATTCATAAATGTTAGCCTTCCACCATACAGCCCTTTCCTCAACCCAATAGAAGAGTTTTTCTCTGCATGGCGGTGGAAGGTCTTTGACCAACAACCATATACCAGGGAAGATCTTTTACAGGCAATGGAATTGGCCTGTGGTGACATAGGTGTGGAGTGTTGTCAAGGCTGGATCCAGCACTGTTGCCTGGCGAGGCAAAACATTGCCAGTGATGTGGACGAAGTCCTCTGGTCGGACCCAGCACAAAGACGTGATGCTGAAGCAGAATAAATCTCACATTGACATGGCAGTTCCACAATATTTTTTGAGTTTGTAATATGCTTTTCATTTAGAGCTTTCATTTTTCTTTGGGCTTTTGCAGTTGGACTACTGTATTTTCATAAAAGTGCTGAATATAAAGACAGTTTATTGACTGGCTGTGTGTATAATCTGAAAGCATTGTTTGATTTTCAGAACAGATTAAATGGTTTTGAGGCAAGTGATTGATTTTAGCAGAAGAGACAGGGGTTTTGTGAATGTAGTTTGAAGATTTGGATCTGTGTTTACAGTTTTGAGAAAATGGGTCAAAGTTTCAAGAAATGTGTCTTAGCAATTGTGAAAAACTGTAATTCAGTTTGTTGATAGTTTGTTAATAGCAGTCTGTAGTACGTCTACAGATGGAAATTGCGACTCAAAATACAATGTGACCATCATTGCAAGAACTTTATTGTGTTAACTAATGGTGTTTGCAAAATAGTATTCCAGCTCAGTTGACTCTGGGGTCCAGGTGGGTCTTTATAAATTTATGCCAAGTAATATGTGTAATGGGCTTGTTAAACCACCTCTCTGAATGATATAACTCTGCCTTGGAAAGTATTAAAGAGGAGCTTACTAGATAAAAAATGCTGTCTAGATATACTAGTTTTAGACAGCTCCAGTCTCTGGATTGTCAAGGGGACTGAGTTGAATGTTGAATTCAGCCTGGAATCAAACCTTTTTTTTTACTCATCCCTGTAAGTCCTTTTTGAATAGTGATTTGTCTTCAGGACATTTGCAGGAGAGTCCCTAGTTAACTGGATATACTAGAAGAGATCAGGTGATGTACTACTGGTAGTGTAGTTACACCTGAGTGTTACCAGCCTTCCGTCATTGACAGTAACATGCCCACTTTGCTGTTTAACATTCGATGCATTTAACACGGTCTGTGTTTGTGGAGTTAGTCATTTAATCTATCTGCCTTGCCTCCTCACCCTAAAGTGACTTCCTGTAGTGGCTTGGGTCTCTATGAGCTCAATCAAGGTAAAAGGCTGGAGAGTGCCTTCCTTCAGGCACAAAATAACCTTGGTTTAGTCTTTGTTGAGCAAGCAGCGTGATAACAACCAGAATGGTATCAGATGTGCCTCAAGACACAAATCTCATACTATCACAAGTCTTCTGGGAGTTGTTGCGATGAATGAGGAATTGTATGAAAATGGGTAAGATAAAAATAATATAATGTTTTTTTGAGTAGTCAAAGTGAAGACCTATGACAAATTGACAGTTTTAGTATTTAAAATAAGATGGACCTGGTTTACAAATTCACCTTTTCAGTTGAGGCATTTCTTACTTGCTCAAAAAAAATTATGAGCATTTGGAGGCGTTCAATGTACTTCCTCCATCCAATTCGGCCAAATTTGATCTTCCTTCTTTTGGTGGCCGCCTAAAGATTTTTTAGAACACAGTTGAAATGGCGTTCTTGTTAGTAAATTAGTCAATAAACCGAGGAAATTGAAATCTTTATTATTATTTATATTCGAAGCTGTTTGAGTCAGTATTGTCTAGCAAGCCAACTAACATTAGCTCAAACGTTAGCAAGCTACAGTACAGTAAGTCAACTACTAACTAGCTTGGTTGGTAACTTTTTTCAAAACATAGATGAACATCGAGTCACCTCACAAGTACTCGAATGTAAATATTTTTTCGATGAATTCCACAAGTAATGATTCAACAAGATATTTGACAAAATTGACACTCTGTTATATACTGTTTTTCAACTGGTTTTCATTGTCCATGTCCAGGTGCAGCAACGGGTCCAACGGCAGAGGAAGGTGAAGATAGAATTGAAGACCACTCAGACTCATTTCTGACAACAAGGAAGAGTAAAGTGTTTGTCTTTGCTTGTGTGATTGTAACCTTATCAAGCAGTTGCTTATCAACAGGTAGATTTATGAAAGTCTGTTGGTAGTATTAATGTCTATAGAACATCTACATATTTATCAGGGATGTGTTCATAAGAACTTGATCTGGCAAGTTTAATCAGTATAAAATGAGGTGCCTGGTCAGGATAACAATAGTACCAGTAAAGGTAAGGAGTTGTCTGACGTATCATACAGTGAGGGAATTTTTTTTTTGATCCCCTGCTGATTTTGTACGTTTGCCCACTAACAAAGAAATGATCAGTCTATAATTTTAATGGTAGGTTTATTTGAACAGTGAGAGACAGAATAACAACAAAAAAATCCAGAGAAACGCATGTCAAAAATGTTATACATTTATTTGCATTTTAATGAGTGAAATAAGTATTCGACTCCTCTGCAAAACATGACTTTGTACTTGGTGGCAAAACCCCTGTTGGCAATCACAGAGGTCAGACGTTTCTTGTAGTTGGCCACCTTGTTTGCACACTGAGGAGGGATTTTGTCCCACTCCTCTTTGCAGATCTTCTCCAAGACCTTAAGGTTTTGAGGCTGACGTTTGGCAACTCGAGCCTTCAGATTTTTTATGGGATTAAGGTCTGCACCTGGTGGACCTTAATGTGATTCTTTTTGAGCCACTCCTTTTGTGGTCTTGGACGTGTGTTTTGGGTCATTGTCATGTTGGAATACCCATCCATTACCCATTTTCAATGCCCTGGCTGAGGAAAGGAGGCCCCGTCCATCGTCCCTTTGATGCGGTGAAGTTGTCCTGTCCCCTTAGCAGAAAAACAACCCGAGCTCGATTTTGGTCTCATCTGACCACAACACTTTTACCCAGTTCTCTTCTGAATCATTCAGATGTTCATTAGCAAACTTCAAACGGGCCAGTACATGTGCTTTCTTGAGCAGGGGGACCTTGTGGGCGCTGCAGGATTTCAGTCCTTTACGGCGTAGTGTGTTACCAATTGTTTTCTTGGTGACTATGGTCCCAGATGCCTTGAGATCATTAACAAGATCCTCCCGTGTAGTTCTGGGCTGATTCCTCACCGTTCTCATGATCATTGCAACTCCACAAGGTGAGATCTTGCATGGAGCCCCAGACTGAGGGAGATTGACAGATCTTTTGTGTTCTTTTGTTTCTTCCATTTGCGAATAATCACACCAACTGTTGTCACCTTCTCACCAAGCTGCTTGGCGATAGTCTTGTAGCCCATTCTAGCCTTGTGTAGGTCTACAATCTTGTCCCTGACATCCTTGGACAGCTCTTTGGTCTTGGCCATGGTGTAGAGTTTGGAATCTGATTGATTGATTGCTTCTGTGGACAGGTGTCTTTTATACAGGTAAAAAACTGAGATTAAGAGCACTCCCTTTAAGAGTGTGCTCCTAATCTCAGCTCGTTACCTGTGTAAAAGACACCTGGGAGCCAGAAATATTTCTGCTTGAGAGGGGATCAAATACTTATTTCACTCATTAAAATGCAAATCAACTTATAACATTTTTAAAAATTTTCTGGATTTTTTTGTTGTTATACTTTCAAATAAACCTACCATTAAAATTATAGACTGATAATTTCTTTGTCAGTGGGCAAATGTACAAAATCAGCAGGGGATCAAATAATTTTTTCCCTCACTGTATGTGCAGCTCAGAGTCACTGATTTTCCCTCTATACTGATCACTTCATCCTGTTCAGGAGTAATTTGATCCCCAGTAGTCAGTCCTGTAAAGAAACAACTGTAGTAATTAACTGTCAGATTTACATGATGTTCTAGAGAGTGGTAAAATATACAGCATATACCTTATCCATCAATTACCAAAGAAAAGGGAAAATAAACTTAACTATGATAAATATTAAAATATAAAGGGATGTTTACCTGAGGCTAGAACGAGAACCAGTATCAGAAAGTTCTCCATGTTGAATATTGAAACAGTAGAAATGATATATGTCTGCTGTTACTGTATTATTTTCCTGCAGTGCTAGCTGAGTGATATCTGCAGAGTGAAAGGGGATGTTCCCTTACCAGACAGGAAATAGCTGGTTTACAGGTTCTGTTATGGTCTGGTGGCAGAAGACCATTATGTTCCAGCCTGGTGACTCTACCTGCTGGAGGCCTGAGGGAACAGCAGTACATTGTGCACACCTTCAGAAATGCACTTTGTTAGGAAGAGCTCCCAGAATACAAGATCATGTCTGTAAGTGTTTTTCCAGAGACCACGCAGACCAGAGACTGGATAAGTTGACGCAGACCCCAAGGCATGACCTGGGAAAGTGGAAAGGAGTTGTCTAAACCCAGATTTGGATGTAGTCTTGTTGGTTTCAGTTCTTTGTTTAATGTGTAAAGTAATGGTGTAATTGATTATAGGTTTCTTGACTTATTGTTTTTCATTTTTATTGTTTTTACTGTGACTGTATTTCTGTATTTTGCATGCACTTTTTCAAATGCCTGTAACTCAACAATCGCTTTAAAATTATTTTTGTCGCGGTAAAAAAGGTGGATAAACTATAAACTCCTCCAGGCGATCAGATTAACACAAAAAAACATCCATATAAACCAAAACATATTACAATTTTTAACTGTATAATTTAATTGCTTTTCATTAATCAGGAAGGCCTGGTGTAATTTTCGATGAAATACATAAAATCAGATATTTCCTCCCAAAATATTTCATTTGGACTGGACACTAATTTTACAGAAATACAATTTGAAAATGTTCATATTGAAATACACTACCGTTCAAATGTTTTGGGTCACTTAGAAGTGTCCTTGATTTTGAAAGAAAAGCAGTTCGTATCCATTTAAACATCAACGTGATCAGAAAAACTGTGTAGACATTGTTAATGTTGTAAATGATTATTGTAGCTGGAAATGGATGATTTTCAATGGAATATCTACATAGGCACAAAGAGGCCCGTTATCAGCAACCGTAACTTCCATACTCCAATGGCACGTTGTGTTTGCTAATCCAAGTTAATCATTTTTTAAAAAGTCTATGTGATAATTAGAAAACACATTTGCGATTATGTTAGTGCAGTTGAAAACTTTTGTGCTCATCCAAACGATTGTTCTCATTGTTCTTCATTAAGTGTTAATAGATATTCTAGTGTTTTGAGAATCTTGGTGTATTACCTGTACCTAAGATGTTCAGGAGGAGCTCATACCTTTGTGCTGGAGATAGTCTTGGAGATAGCAATAGAAATAGAAATATTCATTATGAGTATCTTTTCTGGAGTGCTTGTCAGACTGGGTTACAGAGGTTCCCTCGAAAACAGTATTCTTCATTCTTTAATGAAGTGAGGTCCTCAGAACTGATACCTGCCTATAGAATGGTGTTAATACACATACAGTTGTGCCAATAAGTTTGTATACCCTGGCAGAAATTGTGACATTTTGGCATTGATTTGGAAAATATGACTGATCATGCAAAAATGTATTTATGTCTTTTATTTAAGGATAGTGATCCTATGAAGCCATTTATTATCACATAGTTGTTTGGCTCCTTTTTAAATCATAATGATGACAGAAATCACCCAAATGGCCCTGATCAAAAGTTTACATACCCTTGAATGTTTGGCCTTGTTACAGACGTACAAGGTGACACACACAGGTAAAAATGGCAATTAAAGGTGAATTTCCCACACCTGTGGCTTTTTAAATTGCAATTAGTGTCTGTGTATAAATAGTCAATGAGTTTGTTAGTTCTCACGTGGATACACTGAGCAGGCTAGTTACTGAGCCATGGGGAGCAGAAAAGACCTGTCAAAAGACCTGTGTAACATGTTAATGGAACTTTATAAAGATGGAGAAGGATATAAAAAGATATCCAAAGCCTTGCAAATGCAAAATTTGGGCATCTCTTGATACCAAGCCAAGTTCAGGTAGACCAAGAAAGGTTTCAGACAAAACTGCCAGAATAATTGTTCAGGATACAAAGAAAAACCCACAGGTAACCTCAGGAGAAATACAGGCAGAACTGTGTGGTTGTTTCAAGGAGCACAATACGACAATACTTGACCAAAATAGAGCTTTATGCTCACAACCATAAGCGCTATGTTTGGAGAGGGTTCAACAAGGCCTATAGTGAACAGAATACCATCCCCACTGTGAAGCATGGTGATGGCTCACTGATGTTTTGGGGGGGTGTGAGCTCTAAAGGCACAGGGAATCTTGTGAAAATTGATGGCAAGATGAATGCAGCATGTTATCGAAAATACTGGCAGACAATTTGCAATTTGCGACAATGACCCTAAGCACAAGGCCAAGTTGACCCTCCAGTTGTTATAGCAAAAAAAGGTGAAGGTTCCCTCTATAACTTGAAGTAGATATGTTACTCATGTATGACATAAAGGATGTATTTCTTCACATGGTTCTTGACATGTTCAACAGCGTGTCTTGTCCAGTTTATGACTGTCGGGAAATAGCTTTAATTACAGTGTAGCTGAGGATGTTGGGGAGTAGCTTTACATTTTATACTCCTCTAGTCTGATGTTCAGTTACATTAAAATTATACCTGAATCTTGGATATTGGCAGTACCACTGTACTTGTAGAAAGTGTTATCATATTTACAAGCAAGATGAACACTCCTTCCCCCCTCTCCCAGCTTACTAATACAGTCAAACAATTGAATTGAATCCCCTTAACAAGTCTCCTGAAATTAAAAACGTTGATATTATTCATTATGTTGTTGCTTGTGTGCAGTTGTAACAGATTTAGGTCAAGCACAGCATTCTGATCTTCCTACAGTAATGTTGATTTACTCAGAAATAAAGGCTTGTGTAATTGGTCAGATGCTTGATTAGGTTCATAACTGTACATAACTGTTCAAGCTGAGAACAGAACTGGATCTGTAGGGGCCCAGGGTTGTTTTCCATGTTTATCTAACAGGGGGAGTGAGTATGAGAGAGTGAATGTGGATGAGTGTTTGTGTTTATCATTTGTTCTACTGGTCTTTATTATGATCCATATTTCATGAACTTCAGTGCATCTCTTGATCATTATCATACACTTGACATGTTTTTGTACAGTGTTACTGGGTCCTGAGCGCAGTAGTACAGAGTCTGTCATTTCAGCGTTGATCTCCAGACCTAAACATTTGTCCACTTTGTTATTAGTAACAGTTAGACAAGGATGTGGGAGAGTATCTTTGACAAATACCCCTTTGTTGATGTACTGGAGGACGTTTGCACTGGATCTGGGATATGGGTCGTACTACTGTAGATTATAGAAAGTGAGAGACGGACATTCCTTGATAATTCCACTCTTCAATAGTCAAAGTGTTTCTTTAATCCCCAAAATGATATTCTGCAATACATTTCAGAAAAAATGAACAATAACAATTGTTGGTATTACTTACGTATTATAAATTATATTTATAAAATGTACCTCAATATTTTACTATGAAAATAATCAATAATCAATTAATATTACATTGAAAGAGCCCCTCATCTTCATTATATTGCAGTTTTTGTAGATTGCTTTGTTTTAATGATATGTCTTTATTGGAGTATGGTTTTTGTATGGCGTATGCAGGTTTCCTGTCACTGTGGGCTGCAAAGCACAGTAGTACAGAGCAGAGTCTGTCACTTCAGCAGAGGAAATCTCCAGATCCACACGGGTTCTCTCTTTATTCAGTTTAGCAGTCAGTCCTGGGTAAGGAGGAGTAGCATTCACTACAGTTGGACTAGAAGTGTCTGTGATTAGGAGGAGGAATGTAGGTGCTGATCCCATGTACTGCCTGTACCACTGGAGATTCTCAGCTTTTACATTATAGTTACAGGAAAGATTAACTGTGCTACCCTCCATAAAATACTCCACAGGGCTGGTGGGAGTAATACCATCCTCAAAACTACTAGCTACAAGAACAGAAATCACTAAAATATAACAGAGGTACATCATGGTAAAAAAAAATCAGACAGAAATGTTATTCAAAACAGCACAGTCAATTAACTGAGTTGATTTTGACTTGATAAGTAGTACTATCTAACTCCTCCTATTTGCATAGACTTTATACACCCACCCACCATATGTCCAGTTAAAAAGAGCAACCTTGAGATGCACCACATCCTGTCATGTATATAATGTGTCACGTTAGGTTTTTGTACGGCGTATGTAGGTTTCCTGTCACTGTGGGCGTCAGAGCACAGTAGTACAGAGCAGAGTCTGTTAATTCAGCAAAGGAGATTGTGAGATCCACACGCGTTTTCTCATTATTCCGTGTGGCTGAAAGTCGACGATCCAGATTACTGGCCCGTGTCTCAGTACCAGCACTGTTCATGACAAGTGAGAGGAACTGAGGAGCTGTTCCAGGGTCCTGGCGATACCATTGAAGGGAATATGCAGAAGAGTAGGTGCATGAAAGTGTAACATTACTACCTGACAGAGAATAAACCTCATGTCTTGTTGGTTCAATTGTCTGACCATTACAGCCACCTGTAAAAGATACAACATGTTATTTCATTGTCAGTATGTTATAAATCTAGTTTTAACACATGAACAATGTTTTGATTCAAAATATTGCCTTCGAAAATTAAATGATTACTTACATGCAAGTATTAACAGCAAGATAAATGTGGGGACTGACATTTTGTCTAAAAAAGGAAGCTGAAATTACACAGCACAACAAACTATAAAAATGCTGCCTAATCTGCTTGATAGCTAAGACAGGTCTATCTCCTCACAAACCCTTAAAGCTCCACCCCAAATTAGAAAGAATTGACAATGAGACGAAGCAGACTTTTCACTTCCTTTCAAACCTCAAAGCAGCCAAATATGATTGCCTTTGTCGCCCTCTACTGAAAAAACTACAACCAGACTGATCTTGGGACTGTATAAAACTGCCATCTCAGACCTACTTTGGAAAACCTATGTTCCTTCCTTATTGTATTTACGGGCAGGTGTTTGTCTCTATTGCATGCTTATGTTTTCTGATTTGGGGTGTGTGCATTGTTAGGCTGCCAGCTTCAGGTTGACTTTCAAAGTACGTCATCATTAATTTCCATCCAACCTGAAAACGCCCTAACAACGTTCTCCAACCAACCTAAATTTGCAAATATTTCCAAAACCCCTTGGTCTTTGTGGACTATTATATTTAGTCTAATAGAAAAAAATCTATATGATGCATTTTTGAATATGGCTGTAACGTAACAAAATTTGGAACAAGAAAATAATTGTATTGCTCCATTTCCACAATTTCCACATCATCACAATGCTGGCTATTTATTATTTGGATAAACCGTAAAGATAAAGATAGTATAATGTATTGTGTCTCTTCTCATCATAACACTGTGCCTTGTTCTAAAGTTACCATAAACAATGAGGTAACATCCACTACCATTCAAAATGTTGGGGTCACTTGGAAATGTCCTTGTTTCCCATTATAGAAACCGCTGCGCCTGCATCTACCTAAGGCCAAAGGCCCCTTTTATAAGAATGTTATAGCTACTGAAAGCCTTTAATTTGATGTGTTCAGGAGCAGCATAACTTACCAGACCGTTATTGTCTCCACATGATGTCACGGTAAAAGACACAGAAACAAGAGTTAGAAAACTGTAAATGCAGTTTTAAATCACTCACCTAAGAAAATAAAACAAATATATAAAAGGCTCAATATGATGGTACGGTGTCTGTCTCAGTAAAACACCACAGTCCTCAATGGAATTAACAGTGACGACCCCCTCAGAAAGCATGTCACGATTATAAGGACTTACCGCAAAGGATGGCTTACCGAAAAAGGACTTTACAGAATATTTAAGCACAAACTGTCACGGTACGGTGATGACTAGCGCCATCGTGCCGTGCACTCCCGGTTCCCGTCCCTTCATGAACTCACCCCAGACTCATTCATTGTCTTGTCTCCCATAATCATGCACACCAGGTCCCACTCATCCCATCAATACGTGTTTAAATGTTTCTCCTCTGCTTCCCCCAGGTGTCGGATATTGTCGCTATATGTTGCATGTACCTGGTGCGTGTTTTTGTTTTGCTGTTATACTTCAGCCCTTTGCTTTATATCAGTTATTGCATTCAGTGTTTGTTTCATTAAAACCACTAATCGAATGCAAGTCTGCCTGTGTCTGGTTCCTCCACATCAACCACCACGTTACACAAACATTTAACGCCCGCCTGCAAATGACAACAGGGCCATAATTTACTCTGATTTTAACGTGTTATTTGAAATTAATTGATAAAATTTAATTGATAAGACCTCTTAATGGAAGTAAGTATAGAGACAAAATAATTGTGGCACAGTTAGCAGTTTAATTTACTTGCAAGGAGAAACGCGTCAAAAACTTACAGAATAAACCTGTGAGGAATCTCTGAAGAAAACAGAACAGTCAATATTTAAACAGTTAAAAGCAGTGTGGCAAGACTGCTTATTCATTCTCTAAAGAAAACATTTGTTCCTTGTCCTTCCTGCCCCCTGTTGTGTTAGGACAGGATCCTCTATCCCAGGGTTGGGCAACCTGGATGGGGGTGGGGCCCACAGTTATTATGTACTGGTCATCAGGGGGCAGCAGATTAACTTATTAACAAATACACTAAAAGTAAACTAGGTCTGATGCTGGTTCACGTATATCTGGTTCACGTATATCTGGGCTCGTTCACGTATATCTGGGAAAACAACGTTCTGTTTTCCCACTCTGCTCATCTCTCCTGGGATTCAACACGTTTGCTACTGTGTAATTAAATGTGGGAACCCTTTGAACATTGTTTTTTGGAAGTTTTCACTACTTTGATATTTCTGTAATAGGTATCATCAAGTGTTTTATGGCTCAAACATCAGCACACTCTCAGCTACACTTAGAAAGACATCACAACAGCTTTCATAGACCCTGAAATTACTGTTATATATGTAAACATGCAAAAAATTATTTCTGGTCTATTTCATGTTTTGTTTCCAGCATAGATTTTATTGGTTCCAATACTAACTTTACAACAAATTTAAAGTCAAACATGATAGAAAAAAATAATCAATATATAATTTTTTTTTTTTTACAAATTCTTTTTTTTTAAACTGTTTTCTAAATTCATCCGAGGGCCACAAAAAGAGGGGGTGGGGGCCGCAGGCCGCCAATTGCCCATGCCTGCTCTATCCTGTCCTAAAACTCATTGACCTGCCTCTACCGCCATGATAGAAGGTTTACGTTTACCTCAACACATCATTCTTCCTTTCCCACAATTACAGCACAACCAACATTCCTTTTCTTATCTAAATATGGGGACTCAATACTTAAATCAGTAAGAATACATCAGTTCAAGAAATGTCCCTGACTGCAGGGCCAGGATATCCCAGTCTGCAGGGCCTTAATGTAAGTTCAAGTTGGAATGCCGCACTGCAAGACTGCAAGGCCTTCCCACGGTTCCGGTTACAACGCCCTTCCCACGGTTCCACTACCATACAGCCACTCGAGGAATTAGGAATCTCCCACATGGGCAAGGGCATGGATGGGTACCAGATCCCAGTTATGGCCAAAGTGTTCTACAAGGCGATGAGGTGATGTTGTACAGAGGAGGAGCTGGCAGAGATCCTCATCACCGGGCCTTCTGGGATATAAACCAGAGCCGGGATTTGGGAAGCTCTCTTGCATTTTCCTCTCCTGTCTGCCACTTTGCTCTTGCAAACATCTTGAATATCCGGAGAACGTTTATCTTTGATACTTGTACTATAATTGCAATACTCTCTTTATATATTAAATTAGTTACATTAATTAATTGACTATTGATTTGAATGAATCTAAAACTGGTCAAAATCCAGTTACTTCACCTGGTCGGTCAGAAGGTCATTGGCGAAGCCCACATGGATGCACAGGACAAACTGTTGAGATGGCTCTTCTGAGAGGGATGGCTTCGGGATTTTAGATGGCATTTTCCACCATTATGAAGGTGTACTCCTGGACCCGGGAAGAACTCGGCAGGTGCCCACAATGTCCATGCTGGCCCTACTGATGTGCAGACGTTTTTAAGGGTTTAAAAGATATTGCTAACACAGAAGTGTTAGAAAAACCTTTGGTAATACCTGCTGATGTATATGAGGTTTTTACATGGTGTCTGGGTTTCCTGTCACTGTGGGCCTCACAGCACAGTAGTACAAAGCTGAGTCGTTGACTTCAACAGAGGAGATATTCAGATCCAGACGGTTTTTCTCTTCATTTAGTTTAACAGATATTCTTGTGTTCATAGAAACTAATGTAGTCCCTGTTCCTAAGTTGGACAGAAGGAACTCTGGCCTTTGTGCTGTGTCTTGACGATACCAATAGAAATAAACACCAGCAGCAACGTTTTGGGAGTACTTGTAAGACAGTGTAACAGAGTTTCCCTCTAAACAGTTTTCTTCATTCTTTAGTGGAATGAGGTCCTGAGAACTGACACCTGCATAGAGAATGGTGTTAATACATATACATTACATTTTCATTGAAAACTATAAATCAAATAGACAAATATGACAATATAGTATTTTATAATATGTACTGTATTGCATACCCATACATCTGTAGAGGAACAAAATCAAATACAGCCACAACATCTTGGAGAGCCAAACTGACAATGTCTGTGATAATTTCTTCCTGTTTCTATATAATTCACAGCTGTTCAACCCCTCCTCCATCATGAGTCACTCCTTTACATACTATACAGTAGATAAGTTACGTGTATGACATACAGGATGTCTCTTTCCTCACATGGGTCTTGATATGTTCTACAGTGTCATGTCCAGTTTGTTATGATGTGGGGAAGTAACTTTAATAACAGTATAGCTGAGGATGTTGGGGAGTAGCTTTATATTTTATACCCCTCTAGTCTGATGTCCAGTTAATAAAATTCATACCTGGATCTGGGATATTGGCGGTACCACTGTACTTGTAGAAAGTGTCATTGTATTTACAGGCTAGATGAACACTCCTTCCCACCTGTCACGTTGTAGCATGGCTGCCAGTGAATTCATTGCCCTCTCTCCCTCACTTCATCACAGACACCTGTATTCATTTTTTATTGCACCTGTTTTCCCTCATCACGGACCCTATTTCAGTTCCAGCTTCCCCAATGTATCTTGTCGGTATTGTTTTGTTCTGTCCTGTTCTGTCCTGGGATTTAGTTTCAGTTACGTCATGTTGTAGTTCCTTTTAAATGTCCTCCGTTCTCCCTGAGCTTGTGTCCTTCCTTACCTTGCTTCAATGTTACACTTCCTCTCACAGTGTTCTAATAGTCACTTTTTTATTGAAATTCCCTTAACTTAACAAATAAAAAAGTCAATATTATTCATTATGTTGTTGCTTATGTGCATTTGTAATTGTTTTAGGTCAAGCACTGCATTATGATCTTCCTGCTGTAATGTTGATTTATCCAGAAATAAAGGCTTGTGCAATTGGTCAGATGCTTGATTAGGTTCTGGGTACATAATTGTTAAAGCTGAGATCGGACCTGGATCTGTAGGGGGCCTTCCTTGGGTGTTTTTCCATGTTTATCTAAAAAGGGGAGCTCATATGAGAGTGTTGGATTTCACTTCTATGCATCTTTTCATCATTATCATACACTTGACAGATTTTTGTACAGTGTTACTGGGTCCTGGGCACAGTAGCACAGAGTCTGACATTTCTGCAGAGTTTATTATTAGCTTTTACATTTTAGTTACAGGAAAAATTATCTGTACAACCCTCCATTATATACTCAACATGGCTGGTGGAAGAAATACCATGCTCAAAACTACTAGCTACAAGAGCAGAAATCACTCAAATATAACAGAGGTACATCATGGTAAAAATCTGACATAAATATGTTATTGAAAACAGCACAGTCAAATCACTGAGTTGATTTTGACTTGATAAGTAGTACTATTTAACTACTCCTCTTTACATAGGCTTTATACACCCACCCACCATGTGTCCAGTTAAAAAGAGCAACCTTGAGATGCAACACATCCTGTCATGTATATTTTATGTCAGGATTTTGTATGTAGGTTTCCTGTCACTGTGGGCTGTAGAACACAGTAGTACATAGCAGAATGATATAATAATAATACATTACATTTATATGTGCTTTTCAAAGACCCAAAGACGCTTTATAATACATACATAACAAACAACTACAGATAGAGCAATGAGACAAATGGAAGCTAACAAAACAAAAACAAGACAAACAACATAGGGCTGGGGCTAGGGATAGGGTTGTTTGAACAGATGAGACTTGAGGTGGTGGATGAAGATGGCAACAGATTTGGAGTCACGGATGAATTGTGGAAGTGCATTCCAAAGTCTTGGAGAATCTATCACTTTATTAAAGGAGATCATTTGATCCAGAGTGGTCTCTTCATTTCGTTTTGGCAAAAAAAGTATCTAGATTACTGGCCCGTGTCTCTGAACCAGATCCAGTGCTCATGACAAGTGAGAGGAACTGAGGAGCTGATTAACAAAGTTTTGATTCAAAATATTACCTTTGAAAATAAAGTAATTACTTACATATTAAAAATAAGATACATGTGAGGACTGACTGGAAGTGTCTAAAACTGGAAGCTGAAACACAGCATAACACATAATAAACACTGCTACCTGATCTATCTTATAAACCAGTGTAAACCTTCTCCTCACAAACCCTTAAAGCTCCACCCCAAATTTTAGAGAATTGACTGCTGAGAAGAATACTCCCTCTTGTTAACTGCAACCTCAAAACAGTCAAGTGTGAGTGCCTTTGTCGCCCTCTATTGGACCATATAATGTGTTCATTTTAACACACTTGACTTGACAGAAGGACCACACTTGTCAACAGTTATGCCATAGAGAACAACAGTATGACATCACCCTCCAACCCAAACACATCATCTGTTGGGATTATTGACCTTGACTGACACCTGTATGACATGATGTAAAGATTACACATTTCAGAAAATGCATTTTTAACAAATTACATTTGTTATTCAATCCAGGGTTTTAAATGTTGACATTCAACATTATTTAATAGTGTACAACAGCTAAAATTATTCACTATAAGTAAAGATAACATCAAACTCACCCATTAGTGTTATACTGAAATAGTAACCACATAACATGCCGGTAAATGTTGAAACAGAGAAAAGAGTGAACATGTACAAATAGGACATAATTACTGCCTTGGTTTCTCCCATTCAGATACTTGGGGGCCTACTGTAAGCTGTGTTTTTCAGTTTTCACTGCTCTTACATTTAGGCTTATAAACAATATGTAATGTTTATGGATCATGAAGTATTTGGCATCAAATGATTCTAAATAACCTCAGCTAATATAAGCATGCATGTAAATGTACTTATAAGGTAGTATTTGAGTGAAAATGTGCAATAATGTAAATCATTTAAAAGAAATTAATCAGTAAGAATTCAGTAAGAACAGATTCTTTCTATATATCACTGAATTCTGACCAGAAAACAACAGTTCAGAACAGTTCTCCCATTCCAAAAATATTTTTCAAACCCTTTTTCTTACACAAATATGCATTGTAACACAATAAATGTGAACAATGAAATAATTCACATTTTGTGCATGCAGTCCAATATCTTTACGACACCCATTATTATTTTTCTATTTATCATTGATATCAGGCCACAAACAACCATGTGGAACAGTTCTCCCATTCCAAATAAAATTTTCAAACCCTTTTTATGGAGTTAGATGTGTCTCAATATTTGTAAATATATCTTTAAAATCCATGCATATATTCATCACAACTCACAAATAAAAATAGGATTTGTAAATGTGAAAAAATATTTTGTAAATAAAAACATTATCTGTGAAAATGTAAACATGTTTCACAAATATAAATAAAATCTGTGAATATGTAAAAATATATTTCACAAATAAAACACAAATCTGTAAAACATTTATAACTGTTGCTTAACATTTACAAGTGTTGACTTACATTTACAAATCTTAAGTATATTTACGGATCTGAATTTTATATTTATGCATTTTTGAGACACATTTTCCTTCGGTCGACAAGTTCTCGTGTGCGTGATTTTGGTCAGAGAGCTCGCTTGGTGGAACTTATGGAATATCCGGACTGGAGCCTGGTAGATTGGAGTCTATAGGCAGCTAGGGCACGTTTTTCCTGAAATGTGAGTATAAAGTTTATTTGCATAACAATATTTGACTGCATCACCAATGGGTAATGCAACGCCGAGCGTGTTTTTGACATTCAGGCAACTAACTTAAGCTCAGTTATGTCAGCCTACATCTGGTTGGCTAGCTAACCAGCTAGTAGGCTACTGTAGCTTAACTCAAGTAATGAACGTATCTTATCCGACGATGCAACTGACTAGATAACTGTATGTTGTTGACTTGCACAGCTGCATTCGGTTCATTCAGTAGAGTCTTGCACATTGTGCTAACGTTAGTGCTTATAAAAGGAAAACTGTATGCATGTGTTACTCCTTAGAATGTGTGTGAGTACAGTGATAGTACACCAACATCATGGTTCACCTACATCTTTAGTTTGTTAGAAGTGAATGTACTTTTTATTTGGCAAGTATTGGTCGCCACTTGTCAGCCATTCATCACACATCCAATCAGAGATTGAATTTTCTCTACTGCACAACACTCAATAACAGCTTCAACTGTAGGTTATAAGAGAATGGCACAATAATAAAACAAAACATGGCAGTAAAGAAAAAAATTTAATGACCCCTGTTCAAAAGTCTGCATACCCTTAGTAATACTGTGTATTGCCCCCTTTAGCATCAATGACAGTGTGCAGTCTTTTGTAATAGTTGTCTATGAGGCCCCAAATTATTGCAGGTGGTATAGCTTCTCATTCGTCTTGACTAAATGCCTCCAGGTCATGCAAAGTCTTTGGTTGTCTTGCATCAACCGCATGTTTAAGATCTCCCCGGAGTGGCTTGATAATATTAAGGTCAGGAGACTGTGATGGCCACTCCAGGACCTTCACCTTTTCGACACTAATTGCAATTTAAAAAGCCACAGGTGTGGGAAATTAACTTTTGATTGCCATTTTAACCTGTGTGTGTCACCTTTTGTGTCTGTAACAAGGCCAAACATTCAAGGGTATGTCCACTTTTGATCAGGGCCATTTGGGTGATTTCTGTTATCATTATGATTTAAAAAGGAACCAAACAACTATGTGATAATAAATGGCTTCATATGATCACTATCCTGGAACAAAAGACAACTTTTTGCATGGTCAGTCACATTTTCAAAATCAATACCAAAATTGCAGGGTATGCAAACTTATGAGCACAATTGTATAACCACTAACACTAGCTAGATGTGCAAGACTCATTTGAATGAACCAAATGCAGCTGTGCAAGTCAGCAACATAACGTCATCTAGTCAGTCGCGCCGTGGGGTTAGATTAGGGTTGCCACCTTCAATGTGGAAAAATAAGGCACACCTTGCCAGTGGCCCCAAACCCGGGGGACACAAATGAAGCGGGGTCTGGGGGTCCTCCCCAAAGACGTACCTTTTTTCTCTTGCACTTAGTTCAGTCTGACATTGTCCCTTGGTTTTTGTCAAGTCCACTCTTATTTTTAACGTCCTCATACTGTGTTTTAATTTGTTGTTGGTTTTATTCGATTTCTCTTAACTTCTTGTTGTATTACTTTGATTTGATGTTACATAATTTTAGTTGTCTTAAGTGTTTTCTATTTTAGTCTTGCCCTCTATGTATTATGTGTACTATTTTATTATATTATGTATTGTTGTCTTTTATGTATTATTCCCTTAATCATGTGTACAGACCCGGTGGCACAGGGGCATTACCTCCCAAAAGAATTATTTGCCCTCCAAAAATAGTTTCCCAATACTGTACTTCACTAATTATTGTTGGGAATGTAGGCTAGCTCTCTCGCCTTCATCTGCAAATGCGATGAAGGCAAGTGATGTGATCACTAAGATACAAAGAATGTGTAACTACTGCAGTTACTAAAGCTTTCAAATTTGATTGACAGCTGTGTACTTTGCTAGTATATAGCCTCAGCAAGCCATGCATGCAAAGAATATTTGCTTTCTGTCCGTCGAGCTTTAGCTACTATTCTATGTTGATAAATAGGACAAATGTGCCTGTCCATGGCAATCAAAAGCCTTTCCAAAACATTTGTTCTAGCGCCTGCACGTACTGTATACCTGTCAACTTATCTGGGAGAACCGTACTGCTGATGTTAACCTGGGTCTGAGTCTCCGTAACCAGGTCAACGATGACGTTCAGTGACAGACAACTCGCCTGTCATTCTGATTAAATACTTCTCCGCTATGTTTCATGAAACTCTTTTGGTTTTATTATTTTTTATGTCAATCCAAGCTTAAAGTAGGATGTGCACGAAACAAATGGCGTCCCGTAGTGATTCTGTAAAGGACAGTGCATTTTATTTTTCAATACGGGATGATACTGTATTATATGGGATGGGTGGCAACCCTAGGTTAGATACCTTCATTACTTGAGTTAAGCTACAGTAGCCTACTAGCTGGCTAGCTAGCCAACCAGATTTATGCTGACATAACTAACTTAAGTTAGTTGCCTGAAGTCAAAAACACGCTCTGAGTGGTATTACCCATTGGTGATGCAGTCAAATATTGTTATACAAATAAAAGTTATACTCACATTTCAGGAAAAACGTGACCTAGCTACCTATAGACTCCAATCTACCAGGCTCCAGTCCGGATATTCCATAAGTCCCACCAAGCGAACCCTCTGAATGAAACCATGAACTTGTCGACCAAAGGAAAATGTGTCTCAAAAATGTGTAAATATAAAATTCAGATCCGTAAATAAACTTCACACTTGCAAATGTTAAGCAACAGTTGTAAATGTTTTACAGATTTGTGTTTTATTTGTGAAACATGTTTACATTTTTACAGATAATCTTTTTATTTACAAAATATTTTTTTACAATTACAAATCCTATTTTTATTTGTGAGTTGTGATGAATATACTCGCAGATTTTCTATAGATATTTACGAATATTGAGACACATCTAACTCCATAACTTTTTCTTACACAAGTACGCATTGTATCACAATAAATGTGAACAATGAAATAATTCACCTTTTGTGCATGCAGTCCAATATGTTTATGACACCCATTATTATTTTTATATTTATCATTGATATCAGGCCAAAAACAACCATGTGGAAGAGTTCTCCTATTCCAAATACGCTAAGCAGACAATATCTATAATGATCACATTTGTATACATTTTTTTCATGATGAATAGGTTATTTGATGTTACTAACCAGCCCTATATTTGGAATCCTATTGTGCTCCATGTTGTTAGCATTTATCATTTGTGTTCAGGTAACTCAGCTATCCAACATGTGAAAACCGAAAAGGACTATGGCTACATTGAGTAAAAGTGTTTTTACATTTTGCCATTTTATACTACTAATAATAATACTTATAAAGCTATTGAAAACACGTATCCTTTCTGTGCGATGCATTGGCGTGCTCAGTTAGCGTGCTCTGTTAGCATCCTGTGTTAGCATGCTGTGTTAGCATGCTAGGTTAGCTTACTGCCGTTGCCGTTTTGTGTTCTAGTCACTGAGCACATACAGAAAACTAAACTCATTATGTCCCACCCCCCAACTTTTTGATTTGCTCGAATACGTAACAGTTACCTTCCCCTGACTGGGTAAAAGAAAATCTTTTGCATAGCAACATCCTTCTATTGGTCGATTGTGCATTGGATACTGTCAAGCAACAGCACATCCATCGGTCAGGTGCACTAGGGTTACGTTGCATTTGGACTGGATGACGACAACCAGGAAATGCCCCACGTAAACAAAATGCATATGGCTCTTTTCAGCGGAATCTCAGGAAAACAGCAAAGAAAACCGATTCTTGCTATAATAAACTGTTTTTAATAAATAATAAATCCCATTTTAACTGGGATTTTAAGCATATCAGTCCTCCCCGGCCCCCAATTGTTAAAGTTATTTCCTTTCACCTGCCTCAACTTCACATGATGTTGACATGAACAAAACAGCACACAGCACAAAGTTCTGGAAACCCACAAAAACACGCACACAGTTTTTGTAAGGGGGCTGTATATTCTGTTGTCACTGTGGGCCTCAGAGCACAGAAGTACATAGCAGAGTCAGACAGCTGCAGTCTCTGGATCGTCAAGGGGACTGATTTTGTCTTGGTATTTAAATCAGCATCAAATCTCTCCTTGTTGAACTCTGCAGCATTTTGCCCTTCTCCGGAAGAAAAACGGCTCAGCATATGCTTAGGGAAGTCATTTGTTTCTTGTTTGTACCAAAATAGATAAGGAGTTGTACTGCTTTCATATTCACAACTCAGTGATACATTCCCTCCTTCTGTAACAATCACATGTCCTGTCTGTTGATTCACATGGTCTCCTCTGCACTCTGAGGGGAAGAGAGTAAAGATGACAAACAATTGGTGAAATCTCATTACAATGTGTTAAAATATGAAATACAGAAATTAAAGAATGTTTATTAAGCATTTAAAAAAATATATTTTAATAATGTTACCAAAGCACAACACAGCTAGTACCAGCTCAACAATCAGACAGAGTGCCATCGCTATGAAGCAGACTTTGAAGAGGAGTTCCAGTAAAACAGTAGAGTTGTAGATGTTCTCTGATCCTTCTATGCCTCTCAGGCTGCAGTACCACCAGTAACTGACAGACATGGAGGAGGAGGAGGAGCCTCTGCAGAAGAGTAAAATATGAAGTATGAAAATGTATAATCCAACATTGCAAACTCAGGATATGAAAGCCTATGTGTAAACTGAATGTAGCTTACAGAAGTGACAATGATATAGGGCCTGTATTGCAGTACTGCATATTAACTATTTGTTTCAATGGTCAAATAAACTCAAGACTTGTCTTGGTTACTCTATAAAAACCTACAAATCCCACAAGACTGGTGTTGGGTTCTCTATAAAAAACTACAAATACTACCAGACTGGTCTTGGGTAGGGTATAAAAACCTACAACTACTATGAAACTGGTGTAGGGTTCTCTATAAAAACCTACAAATACTACCAGACTGGTAGAAATACTAGCAGATTGACCTTCCTAAAATGTATGTTTTAAATTTTCTCAATTAGAAGTGCGTAAATTGTCTGTGTAATAACAATACTAATTGTTATTATTACCATAATTATTATTCTAAGATTACATTCAACTTTGTCATTGAATAGTACAAGTACAGCACAATGAAAGTTAGCATCTAACCAGAAGTGCAAATAATAAATAATATAAATATAATGTACAAATGCAAAAGTAATGAACAGCCTGATGTTTTTTACCAAAGCAGCATTCAACCACTATGCATGATCAGACAATTCCTCATGACTAGTCAATCAGTTTGAATTGTAACATTTAAGAAGCTGAACAGTCTATTTATTTGTCACAGGTTTATGTTGTTCTGTACTGTATTCATGGGCAGTTGTTTGTCTCTATGGCATGTGTGTTTTCTCTGATTTTGGGTGTGTGCTTTGTCAGGTTGCCATCTTTAGGTTGACTTTCAAACTACCCCACCAACATTCTCCATCCAACCTGACAACATCCTGACAACATTCTCTGTCCAACTGAAAGTTGCAAATATAAACAAAAATGGTTGGTCATTATGTATTATTGTGTGTAAATTAATAGATAAAGATATATTTCATCCAATATGGAATAATTCTGTAATGTAAGAAAATGTGGAAAAACTGAACGAGTTTGAATACTTTCTAAAGTAACTGTATAGCTGAATTTATGCAAATTACATCTCATCACAATATTGATGGCCACAATATTGGCCATTCATTATTAGACAAGAAATACATAAAAATAGTATAATGCATTGAACATAAATGGCTACTCTTGACAGATTTTTATTTTAAAACATTAGCTCCTTATGTCAGTGTCATTGTTTGACAGTACAGTCAAACAATGACATTGTACCGCCACTATGACCACCAAGACATAACTCGATAATTTTGTCACAATTTAATACAATTTTCCCAAAATCCCTAGAAGAAACAGTTAGACAGCGTCTCAACACACTGCCATCTGACTTTTTAAAAACTACTGTATGTTTAACTCTATTATAATGGATCTATAGCAAATAGTTAATGGCTCTCCACATTCAGGCATTTTCCCAATGTCTCTAAAAATAGCTGCCATTAAGCCTCTTTTAAAAAAAGAACACTGGATGCATCTATATTGAAAAACTACAGACCTGTATCAAATCTCCCTTTTATAGCCAAGATCATTGAGAAGGTTGTCTTCAGTCAACTCAGCAATTTTGTGAACTCAAGCGCTCACTTAGACACATTTCAGTCAGGCTTCCCACCTCACCACAGTACTGAAACAGCTCTGATAAAAGTTTTAAATGATATATGGCTGAATACTGATTCGGATAAAATAACAGTTGTGGTTTTATTAGATCTCAGTGCACCACTTGACACTGTAGATCATAGAACACTTCAAGATAGGCAGGAAAATTGGGTAGGACTCTCTGGGATAGTCCTTGATTGGTTCAGATCTTA
This sequence comes from Esox masquinongy, assembly GCA_016801175.1. Classification (NCBI taxonomy): domain Eukaryota; kingdom Metazoa; phylum Chordata; class Actinopteri; order Esociformes; family Esocidae; genus Esox; species Esox masquinongy. The sequence goes on from JACXGI010007801.1 coordinate 26,584, forward strand.
TCTAGATGGCCAGAGTTACTTTGTCACCATTGGCAAGCATGAATCTGATAGGGTGGCTATGACATGCAGAGTTCCCCAGGGATCAGTTCTCGGACCGCTTCTGTTCAATCTCTATATGCTACCTCTGGGCCAAATTCTACAGAACAACAACATTACCTACCATAGCTATGCAGTTTATACTCAAATATATATAGCTCTCAAACCATATGAGAACAGCTCAATAGACTCACTGTGTCACTGTATAGAGCACAAAAATATAGCACATAAAAGGGTTCTTAATGTGAATATGAAGAATATAAATCGAGCAGGGCTCTTAGATCCATGAACTAGTCATCTAGTAGAGCCCAGAATCCCAACTAAACATGGCGAAGCTGCGTTTAGCAGTAATGCTGCTCAGAACTGGAAAAAAACTACCAGAGGATCTTAGATGAGCCCCAAACATATACATTTTTAAATTCAGGTTGAAAAAAAATTCTCTTTTCACACGCCTATGACTGAGCGCTTAAACTTAACAACACTGTTTAGCCTTTCAGATTTTATAGCTTCCTCATGGAATATTTCTATTTTCTAATTCGATGTTTTATTATTATGATGTATTTTTATTAGTGCTGTCAAACGATTAAAATAATTAATTGCGATTAATTGCATCCTCTGCAGTTAATCGCGATTAATTGCAATTTAAGAATGTTTTTAAATTTTGCCCTTAAAACACACTTTTCTATTTAAAAAATAGTGCATTATGGTAAAGACATACTTTGTTTTATAGCAAACTATGGACAGTGCCTGACTTGGAATTGAATAAATGCAAGTTGTCAGTGCCCTTAATTTAATTTAATATACATACAATGTCAGGCCATAACTTACCACAATAACTGGCTGCATCTAAATTTAGCCCATGTAAATGTAAATAGAATGTAGCCATCACATATTGTTTTCTTGATTAATGAACCAAAGACAATATCTGCTAAGTTAGGCTACTGTATAAAACATATCAGCCCCTCTTATCTGGTCAGCTACATGGTGTGCAGGCATTTAACCCATTGAATCACACCTAAGCTGTTTAAAACCTGTTGGAAATCAGGCAGTAAATGTCAATTTAAGCCTGGAATTATGTACCCAAATCTAAATGCTTGTAGCTCATGACCTGAATATAGTAGAAACATATGTTTGGTTCCATTTGAAAGGAGACACTCTGTAGTTTGTAGGAATTATAAATTAATGCAGGAAAGTATAACACAATAGATTTGGCAGAAGATGAAACAAACCAAAACCATGCGTTTTTTGTAAAAAAAAATAAATTCATTATCATGTTGGAAATGCAGTGGGGAAGGCAAAAACATGGAGTAGGAATCTTGAGACACTTCAACTAGATCCACTATATGGCAGCAGAGTCTGTGTACAATTTCAGGCCATTTGATGCACAATTCAGTAATCTATTTAGACATTTCCAAAGTATGTCCAAAGTGTCCTTTACCGATTGGCCACTTTGTGCCAGATTGGACACATTATGAATTTTCAAGTTCATACCTACACAGAACATAGAACAATGCAAAGGTGATTAAAATAAGGGCTACACACTCCAAGGAATGTTATACATGATGGAAAATCTGCTTCCCTTCATAAAGATACTAACAGGAGGCATGACAAGAAGGCAGATCCAATGCCTCTTTACACATAAATAAACTTTTTACAATAATGGCCAAGTTAGCAGCCAACACTGATCTGTGCAAACACAACAGTCAACACACAAAGTGTAAGCAATACTTTTTATACACCATTTACATTTACACTATTTAGATTTAGATTGTCCTAAGTCCCACAGCCGTGTCTTTCTGTACTGCCTTTTCTCAGTCATAAGCAAACAGGAGTAGAAAGGAAAAGAGTAGAAGGGAATAGAAGAAGGGGGAGACTTATCGAAATCTGGGAAAGTTCTGAAATGGCCAGCCAGATGATGTCACAGTGGGGTGGAGGGTCAAGAGCCAGAGGGTCCCCCTGAATCACTGTTGGGGATTCACAGAGAAATATGGGGATGAATAGACCATAAGAAACAGCCACAACATGTCATAGCCAAATCACATAGACAATTGGTTACATATAAGGACATTATGAACTGAAATCTACTATAATGACATGTGACCCAATTGGCAGTAAGACGCTCAGAAACCATATGACATAGACTAACATAGTGTAACATACACAGCCTAATAAGCTAATGCTAATATATTGTAAGTCTTGGGTAATCTTTCTTATTTTACTCACCGAGTTGCTTGACTCACAGTCCACAATTTCTCCCAAAAATCTAGTCCAAATTGGTCTCCTTAGGAGTAGCCATTTAAACTTTAAATGCTGAGTATAGTTTTGTGAGCAGCGACAGCTATGCGTCTTGCTCAATTGTCAAGTTTGGTTGAAGATTTGGTTGGGGTGGTGCGCACTGTTGGTGTGTCCAGTGTGTGCATCTGACGGTGATCGTTCAACAATTGCCGTAAAGCACCTGTGGCACATGTGCTCTCAACCTAGCTTGTTTCAAATCCATTGGACGTCATTGGAGGAAGAAACTGGCCATCCAAAACAGGAGCTTGTGCGTAATCGGTGCCACACTCCATGTCTTTGCTGACGTGGTGCAAAGCATATAGGCAACGTAGAAGGATGTAACTAGACATCTTTCTACGTGCTAGAGACTCTCTTCTATTCAGAAATACCAATTATTGCTGGGTTAAAACCTAGTAAGGGTTTTGAATATCATGAATAGTATTGCTCCAAGTTGATCGAGTTGGATTTCGTTCTACAAATGCTATGCAAAGCAAACGAGGCTTGGCTTCTCTGGGACCATCAAGATAAGAAATCAGAAGAAGTACAAAATTTACGTCAGACCCAAAACTAGCAACCCCGGTGCCTTAGAAAATGCGTTGTGTGGTTGTGGACTATACTCAAACACTTGAATAGGACTTAGTCGCCGTAATAGCTATTTCAAATTGTATACTGGTTCTGTAGATATATTACATGCCTATAACAAAAAAATTATATTAACAACACTTTGCTCATTTTATGACGTTTCGTTATCTGGCGAAAGTGTCCCGGGCGGCTGTACCTCCTGAACTTAAGGTATTGTCCTTTGATGTTTAGGCTGAAATGTGGTTAGAATGGGGTTAGTGTTAGTGTGGGTGCCTGTAAACATTAGATTTCCTGAAAGATGTTAGCTACAACAAAGTACTTCATAAAGTATCTTTATTAAATTTTTCCCAAATTCAACCAGTGCATGAGGTAGGCTACTTCAATAGGCAATGGCGTACTGTAAGTCATGGTGGCTAGAGATGTTATATACAAACTTTTAATCAGGGTACATCTGTACAGTAATTCATGCAGAGCACAATTGTTTGCTAATTCCACCATGAGAATATGCTTTGGTGGAAGCAATGCTTAGATTAGCAAAAAAATTAAATAATGACAACTTACCAGGCTACAAGCAAAGTGTTAGCAGGTGGATTCATGCAACAGGGCTAGGGGAGCCATGGCTAGCATTCCTGTTTGATGGGTTTTTGTAGTGAGACTGGGGTGCGGGACGCAAGAGATATTCCCATTTCCTCACATCCATTGCACAAACGGATGTGCTGCCATAACGCGTTTTTAGGCTGTTGTTGTTAAACTAGTGCAGAGTAAACATGACTCAAGACATGAATGTCAACTCTCCAATGATATACTGCATTGAAAAAAATGCCTGTGAAAAGCTCAGGTCAAGTCAACCGCCAATGAAGTTACTGGTAAACATTAATTGCATGATTGTAGCGTGATCCTGTCAGCTCCCGCTAAAGTCAAGCTCATACGCTGAATGGCACCGAAGCTCAAAAATAAAAAATGTGTTAAGGGTGACAAAGAAATTAATGGGGTTAAGGATTTTAAATTAATTTCACACGTTAACTTTGACAGCTCAAATTTTTATATTTCTCTCTTTCTTTGAATCATTGTTTAATTATTTCGTTGTTATTCTATTTTTATTTTGCTATTTTACCAATTGTTTTTCTGTAATGCAAGTTCTGGTGCTATCAGAGGAATAAGATCAGTGTAAATGTAACAATCTGCTGCTATTGCATTTTTATATTTTTCTTTTCATTGTAAAGCACATTGAATTGCTTCTATGTATGAATTGTGCTTTATAAATAAACTTGCTTGCTTGCTGCTAGGAATGTTAATTAAAAGTGCTATTTAGGTGATATTTTATCTCAGCTTGAGGGGCAATATTTGCCCTCCCTTGGGCAAGCTGCCCCCCGTTCTTCCCAATGGAATATTTGTTGTGCAGGTGTGGTTTTTTTCTTACTTCACATGCACAGCAAATATACTTATTATTTAATTAATTTCTTCAATTCAGTTGAACAAAATGTATTATATTTTGAATTCAGATTATAAATTCCATCAGTCTTTAGAAATATTTTAAACACCTCTGTGGCGCAAATTCAATTTCTGATGGGCCTTCTTGTCACATTTTGGTTACACAGGACACAAGGCACAGAGTTAGGGGACAACAAAAGTGTTTAATAAGGAAACTGAGGAAAAAAACCCAGCAGGAACACAGTAACAGGGCAGGCAGGAAAATACAGAGACAGATGGCAAGCAAGACATACACAAAAACGGCTCACACAATTGGGCAAACTAAAGAGGATGCTAACAAGCGCTAAACAACAAACAGGTGAAAATCAGAACAAATATAGGACAGGCAAACAAAACAGAACCTCACACTTCTGGACATACAAAAAATGATGTATTGTCATGGGCTAGAGAGGTTGCTTGTGAAATGTGAACTGATTATTTTAGGTTGCACCATAAAACCTGTCTATGCATGCCAACTGCCTTCCTTGAATACGTTCATGTATTTCCAATAAAGGAATTATTGGAAAACAGCATTTTAATATAGTAAATACTATTTTAGACAGTCATTTAACTATTTTTTACATTTTTGTAATTTATCTTATCCAGAAGTAAGTACAGTAAGTGCATAGGGTTTTAGAAATCTAGGTAAATCAACTCCACAACATAGCACTGTAGTGAGTGAATTCTAATCAATAAATTAGTTATTGGCAAAACTCAGTACTGGAAAGAAAACCATATACAAATGACTAACATAACTTTACAAAAGATAACAGACAATAGAAGTGATAGCAGTGTAACTATTGTAAGTGCTCATTTCAAATGTTTCAGATGTTTTCTGATAATGGGTGGGCCACTGAATTCTGAATAAGCATGGAACTGGTTGCACACAAAGTATTTAATTCAGGACAGCTAGTAGATCATTTTGTTCCAAAATAATATAATTAAGCATACTTGTCTCAGGGAACTGGGCTAGAAAGTGTTGAAATTGCAAAAGATGGACCCCAAATGTGCGAGACACAATGGACGGCACGTACAATCACACTGCATCATTACAACGCCTAGTTATGAGTGGTGGAAATGGATTTGGATCCGGTTTTATATATCTTTCCAAAGAGTCAACAAATTCATGTAGCAGATGGATTTAATAGGTATAGAGAGTACAAAACTACATTGAGTATCAAAGATTGCAGTTCTCAAGAGATTATATTTTGCAATGGCTACGATGCAAGAGATATAACCCAACGTGTGGATTTGGAGGAATAAATAAATGTGTAAATAAATCAGCAGCAACAAATCGTATTCAAATGCCATCATGTACTGTATGGCACCAGGGGCATTTCTAGGCATAGGCAGACTAGGCAGTATGTTTTTTGGGTGTGGGCACCAATTGCATGGGGGGCGCCCACCCCCATAAAACATCAAATATCCTCCTGAGACCCAGGGAGAAAGATTTTGCTCAAATTTGTTTTTCATTTCATATTCTAATTATTTGGAGTTATAGTAACAACTTAAAAAACATTTTTTTTTGGTTTTTGAAATATTTATTTGGCTTATACAGTATGTCCTCTGTAGAGGACGTCAGCACCCATAACTTCAAAAATGTTGTCTATTATAAATGGATTGCATCACACAATCAATGTATAGTAGATATCTCTTTGTAACAATCACACTAACTGTTGCCACAAAGTTGGAAGCACCCAACTGTCTAAAATGTCTCAGTATCCTGTAGCATTAAGCTGAACCTTCACTGAAACTAAGGGGCCTAGCCCAAATCCTGAAAAACAGCCCCAGACCATTATTCCTCCTCCACCAAACTTTACAGTAGGCACTACGCATTCCAGTTGGTAGCGTTTTCCTGGCATCTGCCACACCCAGATTCATCCATCTGACTGCCAGATAGTGAAGCATGATTCATCACTCCAGAGAACACGTTTCCACTGCTCCAGAGTCCAGTGACGGTGTGGTTTACACCACTCCAGCCAACGCTTGGCATTGTGCATGTTGATGTGAGGCTCACGTAAAGCTGCTCGACCATGGAAACTAATTTTGTGAAGCTCCCAACGCACATTTCTTGTGCTGATGTTGCTTCCAGAGGTAGCTTGGAACTGGTGAGTGATAGGCGATCTTCATGCTCTGTGAGTTTGCATGGTCTACCACTACGTGACTGGGCTGTTGTTGCTCCTAGACGCTTCCACTTCATAATTATAGCAGTTAAAGTTGACCGGGGCAGATCTAGTAGGGCAAAAATGACACAAACTGACTTGGCAAAGGTGGTATCCTATGACTGTGCCACGTTTAAAGTCACTGAACTCTTCAGTACGACCCATTGTACTGCTAATGTTTGTCTATGGAGATTTCATTGGTATGTGCTGAATTTTATGCACCTGTTGGCAATGGGTGTGGCTGACACACCTGAGCTCAATAATTATTAGGGGTGTCCACATACTTTTGGTCTTATAGTCTATCTTTTGTTTAAGCAGAAGAACATGTCACATTTGACACATCTGATGTATGTTTTCCATCTATATCCTTTTCTTGTGCATTTTCTGGTGGAATCAAGTGTCTCTGATAGATGCACTGTGCCAAATATCTTGATACTGTCTCAACCAATTCCTAATGTGATAGGTCTAGTCACCCTCAACTATTTTATTAAAAATTCCCTTGGCCACTGTCAGTGAGATACTGTGTGCTACAGGAGAAAAATATAGTCAACGTGTCCTGATGTCCTCTACAGAGTACATGACTTTAATGTGTTCTAATTGAATGTTTAAAAAAGTCAAACTTTCCTGAAAACTCACAAAATCTTCTCTTCAAGTGTTGAACTACAGGATAGCGTCACATTACTAACTTTTGAAAAATGTACATAAAATATTTGAAGACTTACTTTTCCGTCGCCCATGAAACGTTCCAACTGCAATGAAAGACATTTTGTAGATCAAGGAAGAAAAAGTCCCACCCACAAACATGTCACATAATTTTAAAGCTCATGATGTACTCTTAAAGGAACAGCAGGAATTACTATGGTATCATGAATAGTTTTGATGATATCATGAAGTCAGTCAGAGGACAAAAATGAATGGCCGGGGCTCAGGAGGATAGGGGGCAATCAATCTACAGCTCTGGAAAAAATTAAGAGACCACTCCTAATTTTTCTTAAATCAGCATCTCTACATATATGGCAGCCATTCCATTCCAGTGGCTGTTAAATTCCAACACAGGCACACCTCATTTTACTTAATGAGGTACTGATTAGGTGATTACCTGAACCAAATCTAATTTAACGAGGAAAAGTATAAAAAACACTGCTATGGTCATCACTATCGTCTTGAAATAGGACCAGCTGGATGGCAAAAACAGTGCAAGTAGTACCTCAAAGTTAATTTGAATTAAAAAAATAACTATTCAGCATGACAAAAGAGATGAAAAGAAAAGCTTTGAGTGAGGAAAAGAAGGGTTCAATTCTGGCTATACTGGCAGAGGGATACAATGAGTGTCAGGTTGCATCCATCCTGAACATTTCAAAGACGGTAGTTCAGAAGAACAAGGTCAAGCAACAGACATTGGGAACAACAAAGCTACAGACTGGCAGAGGGCGAAAACGACTGTCCACTGACCAAGATGACCGTCAACTCATTTGAATGTCACTCAACAACTGTAGGATGACATCAAGTGACCTACAAAAAGAATGGCAAACAGCAGCTGGGGTGAAGTGCACGGCGAGGACGGTTCTAAACAGGCTCCAAGGGGCAGGGCTGAAGTCGTGCAAAGCTAGAAAAAAGCCCTTCATCAATGAGAAGAAAAGAAGAGCCAGGCTGAACTTTGCAAAAGACCATAAGGATTGGACCATAGAGGAATGGAGTAAGTTCATTTCTCTGACGAGTCAAATTTTCAGCTTTGCCCAACACCTGGTCGTCTAATGGTTAGACGGAGATCTGGAGAGGCCTACAAGCCACAGTGTCTCGCACCCACTGTGATATTTGGTGGAGGATCAATGATGATCTAGGGATGCTTCAGCAAGGCTGGAATCTGGCAGATTTGTCTTTGTGAAGGACGCATGAATCAAGCCAAGTACAAGGTTATCCTGGAAGAACACCTGCTTCCTTCTGCTCTGACAATGTTCCCCAACTTTAAGAATTGTTTTTTCCAGCAGGACCATTGTTCAATGCCACACAGCCGGGTCAATCAAGGTGTGGATGGAGGACCACCAGATCAAGACCCTGTCATAGCCAGCCCAATCTCCAGACCTGAACCCCATTGAAAACCTCTGGAATTTGATCAAGTGTCACAAGCCATCCAACAAAGCCGAGCTACTTGAATTTTTGTGCCAGGAGTGCCATAAAGTCACCCAACAGCAATGTGACTGACTGGGGGAGAGCATGCCAAGACGCTCGAAAGCGGTGATTAAAAATCAAGGTTATTCCACCAAATATTGATTTCTGAACTTTTTAGTTAATGTTTAACTAAAGTTAAAACATTAGTATTTTGTTGTTGAAAAATGAATATGAATTTGTTTTCTTTTGTTTTTTGTTTGTTTCTCATTATTTGAGGTCTGAATACAATGCATCTTTTTTTGGTTATTTTGACCAGTTGTTATTTTCCAAACATTAATACTCTAAATGACAGTATTCTAATTTGGAATTTGGGAGTTATGTTGTCAGTAGTATCTAGAATAGAATAAACAAAAGAATAACAGAATTATGGAATAAAACAAAAATGTTCATTTTACTCAAACACATACTTATGAATCGTAAAACCAGAGAAACTGATCATTTTGCAGTTGTCTCTTTATTTTTTCCACAGCTGTATATTAGCAATTCTCCAAGGGTATGCAAACTTTTAAGCACAACTGTATATATATTTACACTGATGAGCCAAAACATTATGACCACCTGCCTAATATGGCTGAATTTATCTCCAAAAAATTC
>JACXGI010007802.1:6320-35964 GCA_016801175.1 Esox masquinongy
AAGGACACCAGAAACAAAATTGTAGACCTGCACCAGGCTGGGAAGACTGAATCTGCAATAGGTAAGCAGCTTGGTGTGAAGAAATCAACTGTGGGAGCAATTATAAGAAAATGGAAGACATACAAGACCACTGATAATCTCCCTCGATCCGGGGCTCCACGCAAGATCTCACCCCGTGGGGTCAAAATGATCACAAGAATGGTGAGCAAAAATTCCAGAACCACACTGGGGGACCTAGTGAATGACCTGCAGAGAGCTGGGACCAAAGTAACAAAAGCTACCATCAGTAACACACTACGCCGCCAGGGACTCAAATCCGGCAGTGCCAGATGTGTCCCCCTGCTCAAGCCAGTACATGTCCAGGCCCGTCTGAGGTTTGCTAGAAAGCATTTGGATGATCCAGAAGAGGATTGGGAGAATGTCATATGGTCAGATGAAACCAAAATAGAACTTTTTGGTAAAAACTCAACTCGTCGTGTTTGGAGGAGAAAGAATGCTGAGTTGCATCCAAAGAACACCATACCTACTGTGAAGCAAGGGGGTGGAAACATCATGCTTTGGGGCTGTTTTTCTGCAAAGGGACCAGGACGACTGATCCGTGTAAAGGAAAGAATGAATGGGGCCATGTATCGTGAGATTTTGAGTGAAAACCTCCTTCCATCAGCAAGGGAACTGAAGATGAAACATGGCTGGGTCTTTCAGCATGACAATGATCCCAAACACACCGCCCGGGCAACGAAGGAGTGGCTTCGTAAGAAGCATTTCAAGGTCCTGGAGTGACCTAGCCAGTCACCAGATCTCAACCCCATAGAAAATCTTTGGAGGGAGTTGAAAGACCGTGTTGCCCAGCGACAGCCCCAAAACATCACTGCTCTAGAGGAGATCTGCATGGAGGAATGGGCCAAAAGACCAGCAACAGTGTGTGAAAACCTTGTGAAGACTTACAGAAAACGTTTGACCTCTGTCATTGCCAACAAAGGGTATATAACAAAGTATTGAGATGAACTTTTGTTATTGACCAAATACTTATTTTCCACCATAATTTACCAATAAATTCATAAAAAATCCTACAATGTGATTTTCTGGATTTTTTTTTTCTTATTTTGTCTCTCATAGTTGAAGTGTACCTATGATGAAAATTACAGGCCTCTCTCGTCTTTTTAAGTGGGAGAACTTGCACAATTGGTGGCTGACTAAATACTTTTTTGCCCCACTGTAATCTAATTACCTTGCTTTCAAACTGAGTTAGTAGAATCGTTATTATAGGGATTCTACTTACAGATTATACAAATATGAACAACATCTTACACAACAAACCCAAAACATAAAGGGATAGTTCGTCCAAAATTCAGATTTTTCTCAAAGTCCAGTTACCAAATGATATTCCGGAAAATACAGTCATTTTTTCAAACAATGCATTATTCAGCTCTTTCCCAGTCTGTAATTAGCGTTATTAGCATCGTCCAAATTCATGAATGGAAACGGTTCATACCTTTATCGCAAAGCTGCATTGCAAGTGGAAAACTACTCCAAAACAATTCTAATTACATTCAGTAATCTGTCGCGGTAGCATCGATTTTTTAAACTGTACACTGACGAAACAGGTGGTGGAATTGACTGAATTCAAACTGGCACAAGCAAACTATTTCCTATAGCTACCATACACAGCTTCTGTTCTTTGGCAGTGATGTCATCGAGGTGAGCGTGAACTCAACAAGCTATGTGAATTTAGGTTGCTTCGCCTAAGCTGGCCCATTTTCGTCGGTGGACATCAGAATAATATTTGTAATTGTGGAAAATGCCGTGGTCATAAGAAAGGTACAAGGGACGTGGGAGAGGAGACTTGAGGTTTCACTCGTTGCTATATCTGTAAGGTCTGTTCACAGTTCCATCTCTCAACCCCATCACCAGGACGACTTATAGCCTCCAGATCCCAAGATCCTCCAGATCCCAATCACAACAAACGCAGCACTCCTCCCAGCTCCCAATCACCGGAGAGGCATTGAGCAGCAGCCCCGCAGACACCGCTGGCTAAAACACTGCAGGCTAAAACACAGCTTGCTAAAATTCACGTCATTTCAGTTTCTTCATTTCCTTTTCAGTCTGCTATTTAAAAACCATGCAGATGTCAGCGGTAAGAATATTATTATACTTTAGATCATTGTTTCCCAATACTGGTCCTCGGGACTCAAATGGGTGCACATTTTTGTTTTTGCCCATGCACTCACACACCTGATTGAAATTAAAGACTTGATGATAGGTTGATTACGTCAATCGAGTGTGTAAGTGGTAGGTCAACATTTGAAACAGGTGTGTGAGTGCTAGGGCAAAAACAAAAACGTGCACCCGTTTGGGTCCCAGGGACCAGGATTGGGAACCACTGCTTTAGATGATTTATAGATAATGTCAGCATTCAAATACACACACATTTTCTATCTGTCAAAATAGCTAGCTTGTTAGTAATATTGTTTGTTTTCAAGTTACTAGGTCAGGTGACTTGTAAAGCCGGCCACTGTTTCAAGTTTTCTACTGTACGTAGCTATAATAGCTAGCTATTGTAGCTAGCTATAGTGCCGTAACTACACATTGTTTTATAACGACAATTATGTAGGTAGTTCCATATTGATGTTTGCTTTGAGTAAAATGATTGCTTAATTGATTTTTTTGCAGAATGCAATACTTTTTTTAAAGAACAGGTGGGATACTCTGGAAATGGGAAGCGTGGGGTTCTGCAGGAATATTTCACGGACCCATCATTCCCTGGACAGTGCCCAGATCGCCAGTTTTAGGGGCAAGAGAGTGGACCGAGTGTGACCGAAGTGATTAGGTGTGTTATTTTATTTATTTATCTTTTTGGTTTCATTGAGATCAAATCTATTGTTGCTGCAGAATAAAACATTTTAAGAGTTGATTTGGTGTGGAGCTTGAATACTTGGGAAATTGTTTGTCTGATCGTTTTGGCAAGTCTGTGCAAATAATACAGTAATTGTCAACCTAAATATTGGTATGGGCTTTAAATAATTTTGAGTTTGGATGTTCTAAATATGTGAGACAAAGTTGTTTTGGTGTCTAACTTAAACAACAGATAATGTTAGTAAGCAAATAGGCCTACAAGTAATGCAAATGTAGTAATATTCATAGTCAACAACACATTACTTACTTTTTAGTTTTTCCATATTATTGTTTTGTGTCTGTTTGAAGTTATTTAATAGACATTGTTTGTGGGTTGAGTAATGCTATTTACCTAAGCTAATGTATTAGAAATCATATACAATACAGATGAAGGAACTTATGCGCTGGGGTTTGACCGGTAGCAACCACCACAGGATGTCTGATCGGAACAGCAGGAGACAGGATTCCCTGTTTCATAGATTTCATTAAATTCTACAGAGTTACCAGACACGCATACAACACCGCTCTCAATGATCCAAACCTGACATGGATTATGATTCAATGCTATAAAGTTCACAAACTAGCTAGGAAATCATGGAACGAACAATAACTTTCAGCCAGCGGAGTTTTTAGACCGGAAATTACTAAACGGAAATGACGTATGACTTGTAGCCAGAGGGTAATGAGGAAATGAAAGAAACAGAAATGACGTACAAATTTAAGCCAGCGGAGTTTTACCCCACTGTGTTTTAGCCAGCAGTGTCTGCGAGCTGCAGCTGGATGCTATTGAATCACCGAAATACTAAGCCCGTTCAAGAGTTTGTGATAGCTTTATAACGTTCTTTGATCCTATCATACCTTCCATGTTTACGATTTAGCTTATCCTAGTCTGTATTATTGTTCTATTTTTTGCTCTATTTTTGCTTTATATATTTCTTAATTCTTAATACATCGATGTCGTATTAAGAATTCCATTGTGCAGGATGATGCTATGTTATTCGGCGCATTTGATTAATGAACTTTGAAATTCTGGATTTCCTTTGGATCGAATTCTGCCTGATCACATGTTGACCATGCTGTTTTCCTGCTCCCGGGGTTTTTGATTTGAAATTAAATTCTACCCGCTCTGTAATTGGGACAATACCTCTGCCTGTCCCGAGTCGTATTGTGGGAGAATCAATGGAGCAACTTCGCCAACAATTCAATCAAGTTACCCAGTTACCCAGATTGTAAGTAATACTTTTGATTGCTATGTTATAATACACAAAGTACACATTGCCTCTGGATATTCTGGTCAAGGACTGGGGATTAACGGGTTCACCGTCGCCCCTCTTAGTTGCTGGCAAGCTTCTGTTCGGTCAATTCAACTTCTGCATATTATGGTTAGAACAATTAAGGCTCTTGTGAGGTCTGAGGTCAGGACGCGCCCTCGGACCTGCCCTGTCTCACCTGTAGACAACACACTTCCTACATCACTTGAACGCAGCACACTCCCTAGAGCGCAATCACCAGAATTCTAAACACCTGTGCACGCACTCTTGTCCTATATATGTCAGTCCATTTCCCCTGGTTGGTTGCAAGGTATTGCCAGTTTGTGTGCATTCTGAGCATTCTTGGTGGTTATCTGAATTTTGAATCTCCTGGTTACGGACTTATCTGCTTAGCTTATCTGTCTTACGACCTTGTCTCCTACTTGCCCCTTTTGTACTGTTGCTTTCCGCAGACTGTCTACCTGTGTTTTGGATTCCTACTGCCTGCCTTTTTGCCGGACTGCGTGAGCGGAGTTAGTGAGTGAGCGAGCGAGCGAGCGACCGACTGACCCTTATTAAATAGTGTAGTGGTTAGAGAAGCGGACCTGCAAACAATAGATCCCATGTTTGAATCTCCCCACAGTCAAAACAAACTAGGCATTAGGATTTGTTCCGGATAGACAAAAACTTGGCTGGCTATAACCTTTAGTATCTACATTATAGTAAGCCTTAACTTAAACTGTTAACGGTTATATTGCGACTGTTTCTGGTGGATTTTCGAAGTATGTATCCGAGCATGCTTTTGGGTCAGGGTAGACAAAAAACATAGCTGGCTACAACATTCAGTAGCTACGTTATAGTAAGCCAAAAGAAAACTGTTTACGGTTATACAATATTGCGACTATTTCTGGTAGATTTTCGAAGTACGCATCCGTGCATGCTTTTTGGGTCAGGATAGACACATTTAGCCAGCTACAACATTCAGTAGCTACGTTATAGTAAGCCTAAACTTAAACTGTTTACAGTTATATTGCGACTGTTTCTGGTGGATTTTCGAAGAACACATCTGTGCATGCTTTTGGTGGTAAAATAGGTTTTATCAAAATCCCTTGGGCAGTTAAAGAGTAGGGGTTTCCACGATTCTTTCGTCTTTTCACTTGACGAGAAAGTCAGTTACCGACACCTATATTGATAATTATTGAAAGAAAAACAAATGTGTTTCTGCCATGAAATGAAATAAATTTGGCATGGAAAAGTTCATCTTCAGTCTCGCTAGCAATTCTTTTGACTATTCCTAGGAAGTTAGTAGATACTAGTAAGCCTATTACTGGCTAATAAGCTGTTAAAACAGCCAGTGGCAAAAGTCATACAGTTCATAGACGCTATTTGTGATGGAGGTAAACTTAATAAGAAACGTTAGTCAGTTTAACACAATGCTCAATGGTGTCTAGTGACTGGTCACACGTGCATTGCCGTGGCGTAGTGGTTAAAGATGTTTCCCATGTGGGAGACCTGCGTTCAAATCCAGAGAGGCAACAATATTTATTCATTTTAATTGCGGGCCGACTGAACTGGACTTGCCTGGTTCCTTTTCTGGTTGTGTTCGACTCCTGCCCCTGTGTTCTGTACCTATTGGGAATAAACGGCGCTTCTGTGCTTGGATCCTACCTCCTGACTTGGTATTCATTACAGCTCTGTCCCCTGAAAAATGTTCTTCCTGCTTGTATTCAGAGTCAGACATAATATATAGCCTATGTATTTTCCTTTTTCTCTCAAGCAAATAAAGTTTGACTGTCCGAGGTGAATATCAAAGACGAAATAGGTACCTTTTTTCCAGCTAGCGAATACTATCATTTACTGTGATGTATAAACGTATTCTTCCCGAAAGAATGCGTGGATTGATACAAAACTGACCGGTAATCACAGGAAGTACCCGTTTATTTGAAATTAGAATTATATAGTGGAAATTAAAACTTTATTTCGAGGAATACAACAGTCATGTTCTTTGAGATTAACAACACCACTTGTCTTTGGAGTGGTTTTCCGCTTGCAATGCAGCTTTGCGATAACAGTACAAACCATTTCCATTCATGAATTTGGACAATGCTAATAATGATAATTACAGACTGGGACAGAGTTGAATAATGGATTGTTTGAAAAAATGAGTGTGTATTCAGGAATATCGTTTGTTAAGTGGACTTAACAAATGATAAATATGAATATGATATATTTGGACGACAGTTCGTCAAAAATATGAATTTTGGACGAACTATCCCTTTGAGGATTACATTTTTTTTTTATTTGCAGAAGCCCCAGAAAATATCTTTAAATGGTGAGAATAAATGTCTGGAATGTTAACTTGTAATTCTGTGAAACAGTGTCACAAATACTAAAAGTGAATGTCCGCGTAATATGTCCAGTATCCATGTGAAACAGATCATGTTGCTTTCACTCGACCTTTCTTCCTCTCTTCAATTCTCCTTTCCTCTTCTCTCTTTCCTCTTTTTAATTCTTCTCTCTTTCCTTTTCAATTCTCCTTTCCTCTTCTCTCTTTCCTCTTTTTATGCCTCTTACAACCGGCAGGGAGGTACAGTAAGGGATCTGATTCCCCTCTCTTGTTTGTACCATGTTAGTTTGGGAACTTGGAAGTGCTGTATAATTAAGCAATAAGGCTCTGAGTGTGTTGTGGTATATGGCCAATAATCCACGGCTAAGGTCTGTTGTGAGGCACGACACAGCACTGAGTTGCTAATTGTAGATTTGCTAATTGCTGAGTTCCTTATTGCTTTAAGCAAAGATAATTCTAACGTAATTAAAACACAAAAACAAAATCTTGTCAAATGTGGTAAATGGGTAAGGTACACAGCAGCTATAAGCCAATCAGCATTCAGGATTCAAACCACTAAGTTTATAATTCTTCATATACTGTCTAACACTCTTTGCTTTGCCCACAAGTCTCTTATGAATCTCTTAAATCTTTTAATTACTGCACTTCCATGACCACACTTGATTAACCTAGACCCATGGGCCCATTGTATTTAGTGCAGAGGGAAAGCTTTTCAGTTGAGGATTTGGTGAGACTTTTGGAGGGAGATTTTGTGATTTCTATTTGCATTGTAGAAGAGCCATCCTATTAGTTGTGTAGAGAATATGTGGAATAGACCCATCTCTTCAGCCTGGTTAACTGTCTGTATTATAGCAAACTTAACCCAGCATTGAACACAAATCAACATTGGCTCTCTTATGGTAACAGTTGAGGGACAGAGGATATTGTCAGTTCACACACCAAGGTCTCACCAAGATTTGGCTTACGCATTATGTGCAAAGGGCTAGCATAACAAGTGACGAGGAGCAAATTGGTTCACCTGCCTTCTCTAGGAACAGCAGATTCTTTTTTTTGATGGCTTTGGAATACAATCAATCAATCAAATGTATTTTATACAGACCTTTTTACATCAGCAGTTGTCACAAAGTGCTTTTACAAAACACCCAGCCTAAAACCCCAAAGAGCAAGCAACAACAGGGTTAATGCACATTGGCTAGGAAAAAGTCCCTCAAAGGGGCGAAGAAATGTAGACAGGAATCAGGCTTGAGGGGTGGCCAGTCCTCTTCTGGCTGTGCTGGGTGAACATTTTAATAGTAGAAATTGTAATACTTAATAAATGCATGTGGGCTGTGTCCAGAGTCTATAAAACATAATCCAAATCAGAAGCATGACCAGATGGACAAGGACAATTGGTGGGGGGGAGGCAGCGGAGTGTCAGTCGAGATCGTCAGATATCATCAGCTACTTGATTTGCAATACAACCAGGAGGACTTCGGACAGGGACAGTTACAAGTCATTCGGGCCTGGTAGTCCTGAAGTGTGGTCCAGGGGTTGATGTCTTCCTAAGTGTAAACGGAGCAGGACATAAGGAAAATTTAGAGAGCGCTTTCCTGAGATTTACAAAGGAGAAGGAGAACTGACCCTACCCCCCAGCATAATATTTTAGCAGCGTAAAACCTTGAACCAGCAATATTTGGTTACTAATAAGATGCCTTAACTACTATTCTAACAGTTTTCCCCCAAGGTGTTCTGTTATCACAAACCCCAGCTGCAACTATCCCCTGACCTTTCCACATTATCATTATTAGTGAATCTATGCAGGTGGTCTATATATTTTGCACCACCATGCAATCTTGCTACCAATCACTATAATAGAAAATTTGCAAGCCTGAAAATTTGCATTGCATGTCTGAGTTTTACAATTCTAAATTCAGTTGAAACTTTTTGCTCAATGCATCTCTTTCAATCCCTCTTTCAGGGAGAGATGAAGCACCCAGGGATAGAGTGGGGGGGTCCACAACAACGCGGACCATCCCTCAAGCTCACTAGGGCTATTACCCATGCAGTCCTCACTTGCCCGGCCCAAATTAGCCAGAAAATGCAATTACCATGTATGACATGATGTGAGGAGTTAGGGATAGAGAGGGGTGGAAAGGGGGGAGAAAAATGCTGTCAAATCATATTAGGATGCTTTTGTTGCTAATGTGTATCCAGGGCTTATCTATCCTGAGTAGAATTTAGTAGTTTTTGAAGACATTGATGTACCTGAAGACTGCGGAGCTAAACAGTACTTGAGCTGAGGTGAGGGGATCATGCCGCTCAGTGACAACACACATTTGCCACATTCTTGAAGCAAAAGGTGTTAGCTAGCCAATATACACATATTCTTATTCAGCGGCCATTGTTACAAAATCCACATTAGTCATGTTTGAACGTGAGCGATGGCGTATAGATTTATAATAATAGCCAATCACTAATCATACAGAAACCCATTACCTTGCCAAGGAAGTTACATTGACTGCACTGCACAGGACTGAGGTGATAGGGCTAAGAAAGAGGGATGGGCACTCAAAGAGAGGACTGGAGGTAAGAGGCAAGGAGAAAAAGAAAATTGGGATAGGGAAGTGGTGGAAAGATGAGAGGGAAATGGATGGTTGGAACGAGAGAGGTTCTTCATGTCTCCAGGGGAAGGAAACATGCAGTATAGATGATCGCTGAGCCCTCCCATCCTGGTCACCCACTGTTCCAAAAAAGATCCTCCTACAAGGGCAGGTGTGCAATACGCGTCAATCACGACCACCACCGTAACAGTTTTTCCCCATGCTATGGCCCCAAGCAACTTGAGAGCTGACTAATAAGAATATCCTAGCCACTTCAAGCTACCCCAAACCTTATACTGTAGCTGTACTAAAAACTCTTATTTCTCCAGATATACCCAATTGATACTCTTAATGTGCACATAAACTGTAAATCCATTTATTTTATATATTTACAACACTTACATTATATCCCATTATATTTTTTGCTTTCCACCTGTTGTATGAAATTGTATATCAACCTGTGTAGATTTTGTACTGTATAGTCTTTCCATGTTGTCTACCACTAGCAGTGCCAAAACACCTTATAGAATTCTGTGTGAATGTACATAGAAAATAAAGATTACTCGATTCTGAAGAGAGACAGACGAGAGGGATGATGAGAGAAGGAAATCTAAGGAGAGAACTATAGAGGAAAGGAAAGGAAAAAGAAGCTGAGGACAGGAAACAATAGGGGAACAGTTCCCAGGGGAAGAGGGTAAAAAAACTCTACTCCTGTGTAATGTGGACACTGACCTTTCACACGTCAGCGGAAATGTCAGCACATTTTAACGGACTGCCCCACAAACCAATAACTGCACACGTGTGTTAACACACACATTCTAAAACACTGGTTATTCATGAGTATTGACTCAGAACACACACACACATTCTCCATCCCCTATCAGAGCTGTCTGATTTATTCTCTGTGCTCCCAGTGTCAATAGTACAGCAGAAAATAATTAATGCTCACTGTTAAATAATGTATGATGGGTTATTGTTTCACTGCTCTGACAATACGGATCCATGCCGTGATCCATTCTGGGTGTAGACACACACAAACACACAGACAAACTGTACACACACACACACATGCACACAATCTCACTCATTCTCCTTCTCATACGCACATGGTTTGTTTGTTTGCTTGACTCCTATGAGAACACCACAGCCTGTCCTTCAGGTACATAATTCAGAAGGTCAGTGGTCCATATACTGTACAATCAAAAAGACTAACAACTTGTCAGGAGGAAGAGCACAGTAAACTGAATCATATCCTACGGCTTCAAGTTGTTTGTCGATGCTTGAAGTCAAGCCTGTGGGATGTCTGTTTTCATGACCCTGACCCTTCAATCGGTGATGTCCATTGTGATTTTGAGGAGTCATTACGGACTAGCAATAGCACACTATTGCTGACCCACTTTAATCTAGTGGAATCATAATTGGGCCATACATGAAGCTATGCAGTTAGAAAATACATTCTCAATTTAGAGTTATGATTGTAAGTTGCTACCACAAAATGGTTGAAACTTTGTTTCAGTTGCTTTTACCTGCCTTTCACATCTTGTAATGTATAGAAGACACCTAGAGATGGAATGCAGAAAGGGAGAAAGAGAGACAAAAAAAGAATGACAGACAGGGAAGGAGAGAGGGTGACAGAAATTTTCAGGGAGATAGTGATGGAGAGTGGAAGAATGAGAGAGCGGGAGTGAGGAAGAAAGAGGATGTGAGAGAGGGGACAGGAGAGGGTAGCCGTCTGTGAAAGTCTCTGATCTTTGATTTGTGTGTTCATGTGCTCATGCATGCATGTGGGTCTTTGACAGAGACATCACTGCTAGGAACAAGTCATGTAGGACTAAAGGTTCCATTGAGACCTCTGAATTTGTTCTTTTGAATCCCAAAGTGGTACCCTGTCCCCTTTATGGTGCATCCTGAAATCAGAGCACTAGGGAATCATTTCCTATAAAGTTCCAGATTTCATTTGTTTTCTGTGTTTATACAATCATAGTTTAAATTATCAAATTATTTTCATATTTTACATAACATCTGTCTCCCCAACTCCATCCAGGGGCTATGTCTCCTTTCCTTCCTCATCTCGTTCAGTTTAACCCTAGACTGCCTAAACTGTGAGTGACAGAATTAAACAAACACTAAATTGCCAACCAGTAAGCGAGAGAGTAAGCAATTGAATGTGAAAGCTATCAAATAAACTAAAAAAGAGTAACCATATAACAGAGACATATATGTCCCCAAACTGTGGATGAATCAGAAAAAGTTGACTAATGGGGACATTATTCCAATACCTAAGACAAATGTTTTGGCATTTAGGGCAAAAGTTACAATTGGGGTCAGGGTTACATTAGGGTTAGGTTAGTTAATAATGTGTGCTGTTGGGAGCAGGGCCGTCGCTGACACGGGAATGATGGATGTGAATCAAGGCTTGGCGGGGTCCCATTGCAGTGTGGGTTTCCGTATATCAGTAATTGTCATTTGAATAAATATTTTAAATCAAAATAATCCAGTTGCTCATGAATATAAAATTCACTTTCTCTAAATATAATATTTTTCACCACCAAATACAAGCATTTGCAACGTGATCTCAGGGGACTACGTAGACTATTTTACATGAATCCATGGCACCCGATTTTGTATGATATGTTACGTTAGGTTACATTACAATGCGCTACCAAAACGTATAATACATTATGAATTGGCTAAAACGTAACATATCTTACGAACGCTATTACAACGTATAATATGTTACGAACGCTATTAAAACATAGAATATGATATGAACGCCAGACAAACGTATCATATTTTACGAACGTATCATTCATTACGAATTTGCACAAAACAAAAGAGCTGTGTTTTGAACCGGCAACATTCAGGTCTGAAGGCAGGCACCCTACCCACTGCTCCAAACAGGATTTATGGATATCAGAGGATGAGTAATGGCCTTACCAAGGTCGCTACAATATGTAATAAATGCATTTTAACATTACAGTTAGGTTAACGTTAGGTATCACAGCACTGGGGGAATGGTCAGGGTTAAGGTTAGATCAGGTAAGGTTAGAAAACGAAAAAGGTTAGGTTAAGGTTTGGTTAGGGTTAGGTATCACAGCACTGGGGTTCAGGTTTGGGTTTGGGTTAAGGTTAGTTATCACAGCACTGAGGTTAAGGGTAGGGTTAAGGTTTGGATTAGGGTTAGAAATAAGATCACTTATAACATATTGATGTTGTAACACCACTACTCACCCCCTTTTACAGGTAGTTCCTGCTTGGAGCAGTGGGTCGAGCAGGAGCGGAAGGACCCAGGTTCGAAACCCGGCCTACTGTTTTTTTTTTTTCTGGGATAATTATTCTAACATTACTTTACCTAACTTAATATATCTTTTACGAATTCGGCTGTCAAAGATTTACGTAATATAGTCTGCGTAGTCACCTGAGACCAGGTTGGGATTTGAGAGTTGAGCAACAACAGTACAGCTGCTATCATTATGTAGTGGCAGGTACGCACGTTAGCAAGTGCTACTAATGTTAGCTGTAACTCATAGCTAGTTACATGACATTGCCCGTGCTGAATACCAACAACAAATCATAGGATGATACCTCCATTATAAGTTCTTCATCAAAAGTTCTATTTTATACCTTCTATATAAATACCTTCATCAAAAGTTCTATTAAGCTCAGTTTGTTGTTATGTAGTTATTTGAAACATTGTTTTATGAAATTACGAACAGGGGGCCTACACTTGATATATTGTCTTTATATTTTTCTTCAGAATTTTCATTTGACTGATTTCCATACTGTATATGAACTGAAAATCTTTGAAATTGTTGTGGATGAAAAAGCTTGGTATAGGTTTTAAATAACAGAGAGAGCTCTATAACATACTAGCAAGCAAAAATCATCACACAGATCATGGCAGACAATAAAACTGCACCGTTCTGATCTTGTACTTGTATGAATGTAGTCTATACTTGGAGGACGGGGCCCAGGCATATATTTTGTCATGGGACCCAGGATTCTTGGCAACAGCCCTGGTTGGATGTACTCAAGGACCAGAGTTGGGAACCACTGCACTAGACAATCTCTCTCAGTCTATCAAATAAGTTAAACCTTCTTTCTTAGAGGGACACAGCTCTATTAATTATTAATACTTTTCATAAAAATTTGGCTGCCTACTGCGCATGTGTTTGTGTGTGTGTATGTGCGTGTGTGTGTGTGTGTGTGTGTGTGTGTGTAGTGGTGTGAGTTACCATGTGTGGTTGGATTAACGTGTCAGTGGAAGGTTAATTGCTTGGTTATGTAGATGAGGCAGAAATAAGCCTTGGGTAATGACGACCATTGGAACACACAGATAGGAACAGTGTTTGATTATCACCAACATTATCTGTAAATCAAGACATGTTGCCATAAACAGTGTTCTCTTATCTGCTAAAATTTTGCGTACAGCTGTGAAAACAGAATAATCACAATACATAGCCCAAAGCCTGAGTATACATGAGTTTACAATGACTGCACCATTCTATCCAAACAGCTTTCATCATCTGATTCTTAACAAATACAAGCATGTGTGTACACTACATATGGTAAGTATAAATACACAATCCGGTCGCCTTTCTATACAGTTATTACACAAAACAGCAGGTTTCGTTTGACGATACAGTTCACATGAAAACACATAACGAGCATGGCTTTGATATGCTGAAGCTTTGATGTTCTATTACGGACAATCAATAACACTAGTCATTCTCAAGTGGGGTCTTTGTAGTGGCTTTATTCCAATGACAAGGGCATGTGTGTGTGTCAGTGTGTGTGCCCCTGTGTATGTGTGTGTGTGCATTTGCGTCTGTGTGAGTGCATGGGTGTGTGTGATCAGGTTCCATATGTGAAGGTAATAGGAGGTGATTTGTCCTCTGATCAGCTCATCCCATAGGGAGAGGCTAACGTGCATACATTAATTAAATTAACAAGGCTATCAGCAGATGGACAGAGAGCATAAGGAAGGGAAGGTACATAAAGACAGAGTGTGTGAGACTGTAAAAGAGCAAGTGTCAAAGCAGGAGAAGGGTATTGATTTGGGAGAGGAGAAAAATAGAATATTAAAATGGTAGGATGGACTGAAAGTACTAATGGTATTATTAAATACAGAAATCTAATGTACGTCAACACATGGTGTTTTCAGATCTTTAAATTAACCTAAGTTACAAATCCATACTTCAGTGTCTGCTTTTAAGGGCTTACAGTAAGTAACTATTGTTAGGTAATACTTCACTGGACAATGAGTTGAATAGACATTGTACATCATTTCAACAAAACAATATTAAATGGCATGACTTGTAGTCAATGTTGAAAACTGATGGGATTTCTGAAGTCATCGTCAACATCAGGGAAATTGTCTTTTTTACATCACATGGTAGTGATGTAAAAATGGTTAGATTTTTGATTTCACATTGAATTTACGTTGTAAATCAAAACTAGGCGTTGATATGATGTCTATGCCCAGTGGCCCAGGGCTTCCTGTCATAAGGTGATATAAGACGTAACAAACTCTCCGTTGCCTTGTACAGGTCCGTGACTCGGTAGTTAGAAATCATACTGGGGAAACAACCTTTAACCTTTCTTAATGTATTCCAACAAATACATCTAGACACAGACTACACTATTTTCAGAAGTAGTCCTGTAATATTAAAGTGACTCATCCACATACACACACACACACACACAGGTGTGTTTCTGTGCGTGAACAACACTCAATAATGCAACATGTTCTTTCTCACATCGCACCCAGTGAGATCATCTAGTGAATGACTCACACCCTCCCTCACTTATCCCAATGTGAGAAAGACCAACAGAGACAAAGGAAAGCAGTTTACTTCTATCAAAATCTGTCCACAAGGGGACACCACAATAAGCTGTGCATTCCCGTCTTGGGAAACAACTCCAATTGTTAAAGACTGTCTTGGAGTACAGTTACGAACATTATTAAAGTAGAGACAAAACTGTTGTGCCATTATACACTATCTCTGGAATCACGCTTATTTAGTGCTTGGGCTTCTAAAGCCTGCCAACCATCAACAGTCCTGCCAATCAAGCTAATAAAAATGACCTATTGTTCCAAAATGGCCCCAGCAGGTATCGTAGCAGGTCAGGTTATCTAGGCAGGAAGTTACCTTGTTATTCCCAAGGTGTCAGTTAAAGTCAGCCTAATGTGTTCTCTCTCAAATTGTCGATTATGTGTTTCAAAGCTAATGGGTTATAATGATCAGCATCAAGCTTATGCGGGATGCTTCCTCTGTCACACTCTGTCGTCTCAGATATGCAGTATATAGGCAGTGATTGTGAATAGCTTACTCTCTTGTCATATGATAGTAGAGCACAGCTGTGACTGTGCAATGGAAATGAGATTGAAAAGTAGATTGTGTTTCTGTGTATGTGTGTGTGTTTCTGTGTTGTAACAACAATGACAGACCAGGTCTCGTTCCAGTTCCTCTCTTTCCCTCTCCTCTCTGTCCCTCTTTCCCTCTCTTCTGTCCCTTTCTTTCCCTCTCCTTTCTGTTCCTCTCTCCCTCTTCTTCTCTGTCTATCCCTCCCTCTTTCTCTAAGCCCTTCTTACAGTGTGTCAAACAACAACCTTGCCCCCCGTTCTCATGTTTGAAGAAAGTCTAAAAATGTTTGCTCTCGCCTCATCCTACTTCAGTTACCAGGGCAACCAACACACTTCCTTACCTGATGCGGTGGTCCAGCTCGCAATAAGCTTAAAGGACTCTAACACCCTTTTTTGTTTCCTAGAACCTACTCAGCCAATTCCTCAGTCTCCTTTAACGAGACGAATAGCTAGACTGAATAGTAGCTAAGAAGGGGTATTTGTATCCCCGTTTGAAGCTTTGAGCACTGAAACATGTAAAACCTTGTTAGGCCCGACACATCTCTAACGGTTTCTGTGGTGCTGTCAGCCAACCGAACGAGCGAGGCCTTTCATCTGGAATGTAAAACATAATTCCTTTACTTCTATCCATCCCCAGCTCTCTCAATAGAAAAGCTGTTTGATGCTTCTACGTCAATTATACATCAGATGGAGCTATACAATCTACAAAACGGATGGGAAAAAACACTGGGCTGGGATGCCAGTACTTAAAGACTGCATTATGCTCCTGACAGAGAAACATCCATAGCCAATCAATCTCCTTAAACGCGTAGAGTAGAAACGTCCACAAAAAAATTCACTGACCATTAAAACGTATGTGTGCAAATCGCATACAGTACAAGGCACAAGGCGCGCACACACACACAGCAGATATATTCTTCCTCCTTTCTAGGACTTGTGACTTTGATGCCAGTCAGTTCTGTATTTCATGAATAGGAATGAGCTTTCAGTTCTGATGTGTGCACAGTGTCCTGAGGCGCCTCCCCCTGGAGAGAATGAGAGTGTGAAGCGACATTGTCTTTGTGAAGCTCTGGGCTTTGGTGACTGGAGTTTTGTGGTGTGTATGTGCAGATGTGTGTTTGTGTGAGGCCTAGGGCAGTTCCTAAATTTTCTGAGGTGCTAAGGACCTGTGGTGAGCTCTGCTCCCTGACGACATCCTCTCTGATACAATGAAGTACAAAATCATAATGTCAAATACAGACAAGCGTACAGGCAGATGGGCCAAACTTAATTAAGTAGACAGGTCAAGAGCCAGACTTACAAATACACCAAAGTAGATAGGCAAGCAAACTGTTCTCAATCACGGAGAAATTGATACATGCTGTACTAGGTATAGGGAGACAGACATGGTAAAAATTTAAGAATTATGAAAATACACAAACTGAAAGACAAGACAGATATGCAGTGTCTACAGTACGTACAGTAAGCTGTTTCATTCGCTTAGCAGTGAGGTACAAATCAAATCTGTATTTACTTGTATTTCCCTGTTTCCTTATTTAGAAGTGTGAACAAATGCAGTGTTTATCTCCCCTTGACTGGGCGCGTGCCCTGGAGGCTACACTGTAGTCTTTTTACTAAAGAGATTCCCTGTAAACTTGCTGTGGAGCGACTGCGAATTTCGCACCCACACAACAGCACACAGGTGGGGAGGAGGACTTTTTATTGTGGTACGCAAGGCTGTTAAACAGCTACTGGAGAGTGGATTGAAGGAGAAAGGTGCCGGTAGAGGGTTTTTTCCATACCCAACACAGTCTCTCACTTGTCTTGAGCCTACTGAGCACACGTGGGCAGTCAAAACCTCTCTCCCTAACACACACACACATCAGGCTCATCCAAGGCAAGCTCATAAAAAGTAGATGTACAGTATATTCCTCCATCTTTTCGTTTCCCAGAATACTGCAATTATCATTGATAGACTGCTCATTACCCACTCAGTATCATCATATTTACAGGAATCACCTCTCTCCTTTCAGATATGGTTTAAATACGCACACACAGACAAATAAGTTGGCTTTACTATTTTTCTGGGGAGGCATAAAAATATTCAAATTCCAACCAAATATTCAAACCAAAACACAGTCGTAACCTTTACTCTAATGCTAACCCTAACACCTATTATAACCTATACCTAAGTCTTATCTGTAAAATAGCATTTTTCGCATGGGGACCCAAAACATTTTCCTTGTTTCTCTCCCAGAGTTCTAGTATTTTACTCTCAGTTGCATGCAGCTCATTTAGCTTTTTCAGCAAGGGACAGTGCATTCACTGTCACATCTCAGGAGCACTGTGTAGCGATGGGAGCTGCAATCATTAAGTGTGTCTCTGGTTGATACTCAGAGAGGCTGAAGTGTATCAGTCTCTGGAGGAGCTGAAATGTATAGCCTGCAGTTAGAGAAGATTTTGAGGGTTGGTCGGAGACACATACACACACTCAATGTATGACATCCTAGCATTGTGACAACGGTCATGGCAACATCATTTACCATGACAACTGTGCCAAAATCAAAAGTTTAGAACTAATTTACAACTTTGATCTCCAACTCATGGACTAGCCCAAGGTTCATGCGGAGAGCACCAATTGGCCAGCATCGCCTGGGTTTGAGGGGTTAATATGATTGTCTTACCTTGTCACACTCTAGCAAATCTTTCTAGCTGGCTTGGGTGCCTTTGAGCTCAATCAAGGTAGAAGACTGCATAATTCTATCCCTCCAGCATGCAAAGACTCATACTAGGCTTTGTGGATTAGCAAACAGTGTGATACGACCTAGAACGGCATTGGATGTGCTTTGGAGGATTGTCCCAAGTCCACTAGCATTTGGAGGGATGAGGTAGGGCCTTAATCACAAATCGGATATCATGAAATTGGGGAGAAAAACAGGGTCAAAGAAAAAACAAGATAACAGAACTTTGATCTACCACTTTTAATATGGTGGCATTAGTTTATCTTGAGCCATTGCATAAAAATACATATGCCTTCATCCACAAATGTATGCATGAGGCTTGAGTCGAAATCCATATGTTACAACAAAACTCTCTTCACACAAGCTCGCTTCAGCTGTCACGTTCAGCAATGTTATTATTATTATTATTAATTGCGATGTCATTACTGTTCTAGCTGGGTCTCTCTGGTTACGTTAGTGTAATGAACGAGCTCTGTGCTTTGCTGCAGGATCACGGGGGCTGTGTACCCATGCATAGATGCGGTTCGAGGATGGGAGTTTTGGGGTTTCTCCTGCTGTGATTTTCTTTAAAGGAAGCCTGCCTGGGCTCCCTGACTCATTTGTAGTAGTGGAGGAGAAGAGGAGGCGCGAGGCAGCTTGATCACCCCCTGAAGAGAGATGAGCAGCAGGCCCATTTTTATTGCAGATTGTTTGGCTGGGCTTATGGCTGCCTCCTTAATGAAACACTGTTATTGCTCTTTTTCATCTACATAAACTCTTTTTCTTCATTTCTTTTCCTCTTTAACATCCTCTTTTTATGTAGTAGCTCTTTTTCCGCTCCAGGTCAACATTGTCTCTCTCCCTCCTTCCATTCCTGCTGCTATTACTCACAGATACAGTTTTTCTCTGTTATTCTATGCTCGCATGCGTGTGAAATCAGGTTCCCAGGGAATGCAAGGAGAGCCAGGAGTGGTGCTTATGAGGGTAGAAATACGATGATTCAAAGTCGACCCCTGGGTGAGTAAATCTCAGTTAGATCACTGGCCGCACCTAACTGTACTTCAGCACTGCCATACAACGGTAGACTTGCTTCTGGTTCCTTTTCTATCAATCGTAGAAATATAGGCCATTTCACCATCAAGTGGAGCATGCTATCTCACAGAATAGCGGTATCTGCCTCACCATTGGTCATTGGAGTGGTCAAGTAATATGATCAGTATTGTTATTGTGGAGATGCAAAGCTTTTCATGTATATGCATGGACTGGGGAATATGAAGTGTGTGAAATGCTCCTTTCGATGCTCATACATGCACCATTTTTCCCTGTCATCCTCAGTCATAGATAAAGAGGAATACAAAAGAGCAAGAAAGGGCGGTGAACAATTCATACAATACATCCTGCATATAAGCTTTTATAGAGAGTCTGATTTGCAAAACTGCAGATTTCTTTCACAACAGATGTGTACTGTATGCCCTGCTTAGTCCACGATTGACAGCACAAGTCGAGAGCTGACGGCAAGGTTGGAGTCATCCTGTACATATCTGACTAAATGAAACCCATCCGTGAGTTACGTATTTTCCAAACAATTGTAACTTATATTTTATTATTAGATTTTTTTTAACAGTAATAAAACATCAAACTGCCTTTAACATTGTGTACTCACAAACGTGTGTACAGTGAACAGCAAAGTATTTTGACAGAGACATTTTATATTGTTTTGGCTCCCTATTCCAGCACTGATAATTTGAAATGATAAAATTAATATTTGGTTGTGCAGACTCATTTCATTTTTAGGGTCTACGAATTTTTTAGGGGACTTTCTTTGTCTACCCAGTCGATTGGCAATTGCTAAGCTCACCAGTGTTTTTTTATCTTTCTTTTCATCGTAATGTACCAAACAGTTGGCTCTGGCACATATAATGGTTTAGTTATGCCTCTGGTTGATTTATGCATGTGCAGCATTTCTTACAACTCGCTTCTTTGGTTGTCATGTTTCATAAAAAAACAGCCACAGACTTCTAATGCAAGTGAAATGCATAGAATCAAGACTATGCTGTGATAGTTCTCTTGTGCATGCACTTACAAAGCAAACAAATACACCTGCCTAGTAAAAAACAGCTGTGATGTTAACTATTCAAATTGGTATGCCCGAAAATGGTGGGACTATGTACAAAACATGCTGTAATTTCAAAATGATTAATCTAATATGCATGCACATACCCTGCAGGAACCCTTAAAAGCTGACAGTTTAACCGCCATGCAGAAATACAGTGCCAAAAAAACAACAATTATTTTATGACTGTCCAAATACCTTGCGAGTTCACTTTGTTAAATCAACATGTTTATTTTACGTGTATCTTGAATTAATCTTTATGCTTCATTTGATGAAGTGGATGATAAAGGGAAGATTTTGCTGAAATAGCTGGTGGGCAGAATCAAACCGATGCTGCAGCTGTCTACTGTGTGTGTACCAGCGGCAGCGGCCCAGACTGCTGGACTCAGCAGCCCAGACTCCTAGATCTTATACTTGACTCTGTTTCTCTACAATATATATCTCTCGCATCTGCACCCCTCCACTCAGTTTCTCCTCCCTCACCCTCTGAAGCTTCAGATATCGACATGTGAACAGACAAATAGGTAATCCAAGGCCATAAACGGGAGATGCTCTGAGACCCATGTTTCAGAAAGATGAAAAAACCTTACTGCACATCAGAGATAATCTCCCCAGCCCACTAATAGTGGAAAGTTTGATTGGATGATCTGTCAAGAGTGCCGATAAGCCTGGTGAATCGGGTTGGGACGTTACAGGGAGCAAGAGATGAGGAGAAGAGTTCCACTAAGCAGACAGATGTTAATCCGGTGCCGTTGAAAGCATTGTCATCTTTAAGTCCTTCCCTTTTCCTATCTCTCCATCCTTCTTTTCTGCTGACCGAGGGCTAATTCCTATAAAATGGTGACAGGGTCAAGGTATGAGGATTTGTGAGAGTGTGTTAGTGAATAATTGAGAGTGGGCTTGACACTGGTTTTAGTGTGTTTTCTGATGTAGCAAGTATGCCTGATATTTCTTTTGTGGGGATCAGAGCTGGTTGTGCTAGTGGGCGACCGATTTCGCCACTGTGTGGACCTTTGCTGATGAAATCGTTCAGTACAAGCTCCTTTTATCACCCCAAACAGCCTTGTAGTTCCGGTGTTTGGGAGTCTCAATCAGACTTACAAGGTGACAGTGTGTGGCCTCCAGAATCCAGGCCTGTTTAAAACCAAGGCAAAGCAAGTAGTGAGGTACAGCTCTGTGTCAGTGTCATGGGCAGTCTGGCGGTATGAAGAATGATGCATTTTGTGTACAAATAACTCTCTACATATTCGGATCCTTTCAATTGTGTTTTGAAATGTATTGTGATTTAAAAAAAAGATGTGGCCGTTGGTTAAGTGTTTGTATCATTGCTGTCTGATGTAAACCTGTTGTCTCCAAAGCAGAAATTTGTCAGGAAATTAAATCAATACCATATTTAATATTTTATTTATTAAATATTTTGAATGTATTTTCTTAGACTTAGAGCCATGAAAATATTTTCTTAATTTCAGAAGGTGTCTGTCAATATACAGCTCTGGAAAAAATTAAGAGACCACTCCTAATTTTTCTTTAATCAGCATCTCTACATGTATGGCAGCCATTCCATTCCAATCCAGTGTCTGTTAAATTTCAACCCATGCACACCTCATTTTATTTAATGTGGTACTGATTAGGTGATTGCCTGAACCAAATCTAATTTAACAAAGAAAATTATAAAAACCACTGCTGCGGTCATCACTATCCTCTCACAATAAGACCAGCTGGATGGCAAAAACATTGCAAGTAGTACAGTACCTCAAAGGTAATTTGAATTAAAAAATAACTATTCAGCATGACAAAAGAGTTGAAAAGAAAAGCTTTGAGTGAGGAAAAGAAGGGTTCAATTCTGGCTTTACTGGCAGAGGGATACAGTGAGCATCAGGTTGCTTCCATCCTGAAAATTTCAAAGACGGCGGTTCATATGAACAAGGTCAAGCAACAGACATTGGGGACAACAAAGCTACAGACTGGCAGAGGGCGAAAACGACTGTCCAGTGACCAAGATGACCGTCAACTCATTCGAATGTCACTCAACAACCGTAGGATGACATCAAGTGACCTACAGAAAGAATGGCAAACAGCAGCTGGGTTGAACTGCATGGCGACGACGGTTCGAAATGGCTCCTAGGGGCAGGGCTGAAGTCGTGCAAAGCTAGAAAAAAGCCCTTCATCAATGAGAAGCAAAGAAGAGCCAGGCTGAAGTTTGCAAAAGACCATAAGGATTTAACCGTAGAGGAATGGAGTAAGGTCATCTTCTCTGACGAGTCAAATTTTCAGCTTTGCCCAACACCTGGTCGTCTAATGGTTAGATGGAGACCTGGAGAGGCCTACAAGCCACAGTGTCTCACACCCACTGTGAAATTTGGTGGAGGATCGGTGATGATCTGGGGATGCTTCAGCAAGGCTGGAATCGGACAGATTTTTCTTTGTGGAGGACGCATGAATCAAGCCAAGTACAAGGTTATCCTGGAAGAAAACCTGCTTTCTTCTGCTCTGACAATGTTCCCCAACTCTGAGAATTTTTTTTCCAGCAGGACATTGTGAGTGGTTTATACTGTCACTTTGATGATGTATGACCCTGGCGGGCAGGACTTCCGGTTTGATTTGATGGGTGGGTCTTCCAGTTTGGTGGGTGGGACATCCTGTGTGATGTATGCAAGGAATTGGACTTCCGATGTGAGGTGTGCTAGGGGTGGAACTTTCTGTATGACATGCGTTAGGGCCGAACCTCCGGTATGATGTATGCATGTCTGGTGGATTAAATATGGCGGGGTGTGTGTGTGGTTTGTAATTTATGATTGCTTTGATGTGTTTGATGTTTAACAGTGGGGCTCTAGGGGTCAGGCTTGTTATGTCCCCAGACATTTGTTGTTACAATAAGTAATGATAAGTTTGATTTTTGGGTGCCAAGGTTCAATTGATGTTACGATAAGTGTTACAACAGATGGGTATGTAATGATGTTAACCTTTCATGTTTTTTACAATGCTTTTATAACATGGAGTGAGAATTTCATATGCGAGAGCATTTACTTAATCTTACTTTTTTTGTGTAAGATATAAAGAGGGGGTCAGGACTTACGATTTTGGAGAGTTTCTGCCCATAAGGGAAACTGCCCATAAACAGGTCTTAATTAAGATCAGATCTGCCCGTTCTATTGGTCTATAAAATAATGTTCCTTAGTACAACCTGTAGAACAGTCAGGTTGATAAACATCCATTTCAATCCACAATTCAATCCAACCTGGGTGAATCAGACATCATGGCTATGTTGAATATATTGTGGTTGCTGTAAGAATATTGTTAAAAATAAAAATGTTTTACACATGGGATGGATTAATCTGTTAATCCACCGTAGCGTTACCTAATACATGCATCGTAAGAGCGACGCTGGTAGTGTGAAGCAACAAAATAAACCTGGGTGAATCAGACATCATGGCTATGTTGAATATATTGTGGTTGCTGTAAAAATATTGTTAAAAATAAAACTGTTGACTTTGGTACATATGTATGTATGAGCAATAATGATTTGTGAAATCAGAATGGGTATTAAGTCAGCATTAACTTTTGAGTTGCATTATATGGCTGAGTATAAGGTTGAGTTTAAATATGCATGAACAATGCTGATTCGCTGAAAGCTTAAGATATGTTATTTCAGATAAACAAAATGTTTGTGTGTCTTCTCAAATTGTACAACGAGCATTAACGTGAGATTGTTTTCTACACATTGAACTGTAGTGTTTGTTAGTGATGGGCATTCCGGCTCTTTTCTGTTTAGCTCTTTTTTATTTATTCAAGTCAAACAGTGCGATAGTTTGAATATCATTGGTGTTAAAAAAATTCTAATTAAATTATTAAATGTAATCATACTCTACCTTAACTACAATGTATTAAAAAATGCATTGGTTTATTATGAAAAATAATGCTATTAAACATTTGCATTTAAAGTATAACTTTTTAATGTATACTGTATAAATAGTGCATATAAATGTAACAATTCAAAACAAATACAATCTTAACAACATATTATAAGAATATTGCCCCATATCAAAGAAAAATAAATAATAAAGTGCAAAACTGCAGCATCCCACTTAAAATATTAAACTGGTCCCTCTTTTTCTCTTTCTTCTTTATTGCTATGTTATAACCAGCAGCACACAGCAAGGCTGACCATATATTGCTTTTATGAGAGATTTGCATTCAGAAATGCAAGCTGCTTCATTTTCGAGGGGCGGATGCGGTTTCTTCTCTTAGTAATTATTTGTCCCGTTTTCAACTTCGTCAAGTGCAGCAGTTTCTGATAGCACATCATTATATTCCATTCTGTGGAACTTTCTATCCATTGATGAACATAGGGTGTCCATCAACTCTTTCTTTTTTCGTTCTTTTAATTAGTTAATTCTATTAATTTAAATCTTTTGATTATTCATATCTTAATTTTTTATATTTTAATGAATATATTTGGCTCTTCTGATATGCAAGTCGGCTTCCAATGTTCACCTGCAAGAGCCAGCTCTTAGAGCCAACTCATTCGCGAATGACCCATCACTACTGTTTGTTAGTTCATAAATACCTGGCTGTGTGTGTGTGTGTGTGTGTGTGTGTGTGTGCATGCATGAGTGTGTGTGGATGCGAGACTTCTGGGTTTTGAAGCATGAATCACGACTGAAATCGGAATTCAGTCGTGAATTCCAATTTTTATCCTGGCGCATTATCCTGCTGAAAAAGGCCAATGCCATCAGGGAATACCAACAATGCTTAGATAGGTGGTACGTGTCAAAGTAACATCCACATGAATGGCAGCACCCAAGGTTTCCCAAAATGCCAAAAGCATCACATTGCCTCTGCCGGCTTGCCTCCTTCCCATAGTGCATCCTGGTGCCATGTGTTCTCCAGGTAAGCGACGCACATGCACCCGGCCATCCATGTGATGTAAAAGGAAATGTGATTCATCAGACCAGGCCACCTTCTTCCATTGCTCTGTGGTCCAGTTCTGATGCTCACATGCCCATTGTAGGCGCTTCTGGCAGTGGACAGGGGTCAGCATGGGCACCCTGACTGGTCTGTGGCTACAAAGACCCATACACAACAATTTCCGATGCACTGTGTTTTCTGACACTTTTCTGTTAGTACCAGCATTAACTTTTTCAGCAATTTGAGCTACAGTAGCTCGTCTGTTGTATCGGACCACACGGGCCAGCCTTTGCTCCCCACGTGCATCAATGAGCCTTGGCCGCCCATGACCCTGTCGCCGGTTTACTGCTTTTCCTTCCTTGGACCACTTTTGATAGATACTGACCACTGCAGACCGGGAACACCCTACAAGGGCTGCAGTTTTAGAGATGCTCTGACCCAGTCATCTAGCCTTCACAATTTGGCCCTTGTCAAAGTCGCTCAGATCCTTACGCTTGCACATTTTTCCTGCTTCTAACGCATCAACTTTGAGGACAGAATGTTCACTTGCTGCCTAATATATCCCACCCACTGACAGGTGCCAGTCCTCATCGATGGCACTGAGGTGGAGCGTGTGTCCAGCTTCAAATTCCTGGGTGTCCACATCTCCAGAAGACCTCTCCTGCACCCTCAACACCTCGGTTCTGGTCAAAAAGGCACAGCAGCGCCTGTACTCTTTGAGGAGGCTGAAGAGAGCGTGCTTGCCCTCCAGGATCCTTGTGAACTTTTACCGCTGCACAATCGAGAGCATTTTGACAAACTACACCACAGTATAGTTTAGCAGCTGCTCCATAGCCGACCGGAAGGCCCTGCAACGGGTCGTGAAAACCGCCCAGCACATCACTGGTGTCCAGCTTCCTGCCATCGCAGACCTCCAGCGCAAGCTGTGTCTGTGCAGGGCACGCGGGATCATCAGGGACCCTTCACAACCATGCTACAATCTGTTTGCCCTCCTACCATCAGGCAGGCGGTACAGGTCTCTTCGGTCCCGCACCAGCAGGCTCAGGAACAGTTTCTTCCCATACACTGTAACCCTGCTGAACTCTGTGACCCAGAGAACTCTGTGAACTCTGTGACCCATCACTTCCATAACCCCCCTGCCCTCAGGTCCTTGTTGCACTACTCCCTTGTACTTCTCTGACACTGCCTTACAAATCATGATAATGGAAGTTTTTTGGAGTTTTTCAGTTGTTGCAGGTACGTGTCTACCTCAGGAACCTCACCGCTGCTATCCTTGCAATTCAGTTGCACATGCACCTTATACATTCAATTTGCCTCTTTGCACATTTACATTTTGCACACTTAGAATTGCCATTGTGCTTGCATTTGTACAGTTGTTACACACACGTCTAACTCGAGAACCTTAGTGCTGCTATCTCTGCATCCCGGTTGCTCATGCTACCCTACTACATTACTCCTTCATTTGCCTCGTTTGCACATCTAGAATGCCATTTTGAAATTGGCATTTGTACCCAAACAACTATTATCCCATTTGTAACATTCACTATACCTAAAACTTGTGAATTTTCTGCCCTCCTCTATTTGCCTTAATTGCACATTTAGTATTGCCTTTTGTACGTCATTTGCCTTCATTGCACATCTACCACTTGTAATGTACATATACTTAATACTTGTAAATACTTGTAAATTTTCTGCCCTCTATTTGCACTTCTGGTTAGATGCTAACTGCATTTCGTTGCACTGTACTTGTACTGTTCAATGACAAGAAATTTGAATCTAATCTAATGATAACGAGATTATCAGTGTTATTCACTTCACTTGTCAGTGGTCATAATATTATGGCTGATCGGTGCATATTATGTGTGTTGAATGTTGTTTTTAAGAGATTAGTGGCAATATTAAGATAAACGCTGGCTAGTGTATGTAAGTGGACCAGTTTGTCATTAATAGATACGATAAAATGAAGTGTATGTTGCAGCAAAGACACGATATCTAACGAGAACAACATTTCTACTGGACCAGAAGTATCAAACTGTGTATTTTGTTGTCAAACGTAAACAACTACCTCAACTAACTGTTATATCTTTATCCGTATCACAATTTTAATCATTGTTACCGGTATAGTTCTAACATGATGGACAGTGACGTGTAACCAATGACAAGTTAAGAGGCATAAACTTTTGGAGGCATAACGGTTGTGTTGTCATTATTAAATCCACGGCTGCCACAGAAGACATCTGCTGTTCAGTGTTGCCAACTCTCGCGAGTCAAACAAGCAACTACAGCTTCCAAAAAAACAAGCCCAAAACAAGCCCAATACTGTTATAGCGTGTTACGATCAGTGAATGAGCCTGCAACATATGAAACTGAAGCCACTCAGAGTTTGAAACGCAAAACATGTATTTTAATATCAACAAGCAAAGAATTCTTTACAAAAAATCAAACATCAAAAACACATATATGGAGGGCAGGCACCATCCACCCATCTCTGATCACCTGCGAGCAGAATATGAGAGGAGAGATGGAAAATGAGGGGACAGGAGCACTAAGGGGAGCATAAAATACATTAGTACCATGTGTATCTACTATTAGTAGGCTATATATATACAAGTAGGCTATGTTATGCTTGTTTTTTGTTATAAACTGTAATAATAGATTCTGCATTGCAGTATCTGCACAGAGCTTTACTGTCATCACGGACCACTTGATGTACACAGTCTTTGTTGTACGTTTTACCATACTTGGACCACTTTGTTGCCGGCATCGTTTGTGGAAATGTATCTAGTGCAATGCCATCTAATGTCATGAATGATGACTCATCATCACTGCTGTACTAAGTGTCTATAATATTCAATACTTCTACCATACTGTTCATTACTCCCCATCCTACTTTTTCAAAAAATCGCTGCTAGTTTACATTATGTATATTATTGCCATACTTGCCATAGGCCTATCTATAATTTCAATACCACCACCAATATTGGTGCTAGATTACAGTACTCTTTCTATACTGCTGCTAGTGTACAGTGGTATGTATATTATTGCTTTCTCTTCTTGTTTTATTTTTGCATTTGACAATTAAACATTGAAATTTGTAACATTGCTTGGAATTCTGACTTGATTTTTCGCCAATGAGAGGGAGGTGGGGACAGGAAAGATCCACGTGGGGATTTGTAGTAGAGCGAATTACACTACAGCATTTATATTATTGTGAGGCTGTGAGCAGACAGTGTCAATCAATGCATTTAGGGAAAGTAGCGACCATAAATGTACAAAAACGAAGTTGCTTGTCAGAGTTTCCTAACAAGCGACCAAACCTTTTAAAACAAGCCCAAAACACTGCAACCCGCAACTTGTGATTATTTCAAGCGACTTAAAAAAAAGCCCAAAGTCGCATATAAGCGGACTTGACAACACTGCTGCTGTTTCCAGTGGGTCATTTACATAATAAATACAAGTTATTTTATTTGAAAGATTTGCTTTGAATTGTGTTGCAATTACAAATGCTAACAAATGAACACGTTTGAACTTTTTAAGATTGTATAAAACAATTACTGTGTGGTTGTGATTTTACACAACATCCTGAACAGAACAGCTGAATCTTAGTACTCTATATATCAACCAATAGAGTGTGGACCCAGAGATGTGGGAGACTACTACAACACCACAATGGCTTCAGTTACTGAAACCCCACCTTGTGGCTGTATAGCGTCAGGTTTTTTTTTTTTTTTTTTTTTTTAATTGTTGCCCCATTACACAATGCTTGAAAACTGAAGGCAATACATGTTTTACAGTCAACTCATCAAAACTGTGATGTGTGTGTAACGGGTGGTGGTAGTGGAGGAACCAGGCACAGGCGGATCTCACTCGATGCAGGGTTTTTAATGAAAAAACAAACACCGAGCATACAAAACAAACTTAATGAAAATAAAGGGGCTGATATTTTAACAGCAAACAGGAGCACTCACCGGTTACGTGTTACACACAGACAGCAACAACAATGATCGACAAAAGTGGGGAGCAGAGGAGAAACATTTAAACACATACTAATGAGATGATTGGGACCTGGTGTGAATAGTTGAAGACCTGTGACACGAAACAGGTCCGGGATGTGTTTTTGTGTGATGGGAACAAGGGATGCACGGCACGGTGGTGCTGAACCTCACCGAACCGTGACAGTGTGTAAATGTATGTTTGAGTTAATATTTATTTTTTTAACTTGTAAGTGGATCGTTATTTACACGTTAAGAGAGAGAAATGGTAGTGCTAACAGACCAGACACTGAACAACCATGAACCTCTACATATATCCAACAGACTGAACCTAACACAAGTGCACACAATGATAACCCCATAGATAATACTCACAATACAGCGAAAAGACCCTGCATGTCGTCACCAGGGTCCCCCCCATCAAGATAAACATCAGGAACAAAACCGTGAATCTGTTAATCTTCTATCTCAAATTACACATGAACAAGTCAATACAT
>JACXGI010007803.1:0-28296 GCA_016801175.1 Esox masquinongy
CCCCCCCCCCCCCGTGTTGTCCCTGTCCTTATCCCTCTGGTCATGCTTCCGACCTGGACTAGTTTAAATAGACTCTGGACTCAGCCCACATGCATTTTTTTAATTATTACAATTTGTACTCTTAATATGTTTACTGTTGTTTGCTCCTTGGGGTTTAAGGCCGGGTGTTTTTGTAAAAGCATTTTGTGACAACTGCTGATGTAAAAAGGGCTTTATAAATAAATTTGATTGATTGATTGAAAACGTATTCATGGCCTAATTCCATTCCAAACAGCCGTAATGTAGAACTTACGATGCACTTTATAAAGAGCACCGTATGTGGTGGTTTGGGAAACAGGCGTAAGTCCGTCGTAACAAAGTCCATCTTAAGGCTGCTTCGTTAAACCATCGTAAGTGCCACATTATCGGGAAACTGGGCCCAGAAATATTTCTATTTCCATGTACATGGGCCAGCACCAGTCCGCTACTAGGCCATGGCCGAGTAGCCCGGCTTTCATTTGGTGCCAAGCCCCGGAATTTAGGGCTTAGGGCGGGGTTTGCAGGTTGACCCCACATGGAATTGTTATATATGGACATACATTTCGAAAAACTTATTTTTAATATGTGCCAATATTTTTTTTAACCATGTACTAATATATGTATTATATGTATTACTAATGTATGGCCATATATTTCAAACATATATATTCGATTTTGGCCGTTTTCAAATATGTTTTAATATGTCTTAAATACATGTAAATATATTAACATAAATGACAAAATTATAGTTATAGTTAGTAATATGCATTTAGCATTTACAAATAACTGATATACAGCTCCGGGAAAAATTAAGAGACCACTGCACTTTTTTCTTTCCTTTCCAAAAAAGTCGAAAAGGAAAGTTTTGAGTGAGGAACAGAAGGGTTAAAATTAAGAGACGCTTCTCTTCCTCACTCAAAACTTTCCTTTTCAACTTTTTTGGAAAGGAAAGAAAAAGGTGCAGTCTCTTAATTTTTTCCAGAGCTGTATTTCCATATTTGTATTGTTTCCTGTCATGTGTTTATGTTATCTAGTCGTTTCTTTGAAGTACTTTTACAGAGAGGAATGACATTCATGATACTGTGTTAAAATGAATTCATATTGTTTTCATAATGAGTCTTGAAATGTGAAACTTGGAGTACGAAGTGGTTCGTATATTGAAACTGAAAAAGGTGCGATATGCTGCTTGACAGTGACTAAAGTCAAACCTTTGGTGTATTTACTAAACATTTATCATTATATTGTGACACAATGGCAGTTGTATGATACTGTGAATAAAGGTCTTTATTAAATTAAGATGACTGACTCTAACCAGTTGTTTCTTTACTTGCATTTACAATGTATTTAATAGAAATTATGGTAAATACATACTGTACAATTTACAAATCGATTCTTGTTTGTAAAAGATAATAATTGTCTTTTAACAGCAATGAATGTAATGCAATAAGGCCTAGACTGGTGGATATGTTGGTTTGCTCCCCATTTTGCCAATGATAATTAGTTAAACTCACTATACTAAGGAGATTTTCTGGAAAATAATGTCTTGAAGGTGAATTCCATGATGTGTTGATGAGAAATGCTTGAAGTTCTGCATATTCATATATTTCATTATTTTAACACATAATATTCAATATTAAAATGTATGACATGCACTGTATTATGAAATTGTGAGAAGTTATATATGAACATATTCAGGGTACATATAAATATAGGTTATGAAATCCTCTACACATACTGTATGTGCACACATGTTTTGCATGAGTTTTCCGTGTGAGCGTTACGTGCTGCAAAAACGCAGCAAGTTGTGCTATTTGAATAGCGATATGTATCATTTGCCTAGTCTTAGGCTTCTCGTAATGTTTTTCATCCGATCTAACAAACAGATCCAATGATAAAATTAAAATAAAGCAACAGTACAGGGAAGCAAAGACTCACAACAGAAAGAGTTGGAACGAACAAGGTATGTACGATGCTATTGACTCAACATTCAAACCGAGCTCTGAAACTGAGACGTAGCCTGCAGAACCTATAACAACACAAAATTACCTCAGAATTCTCCCAAATCCTTCTATTAAAGGTATGTAGTTTTGACAAAATGCTTATTAAACTAAATAATGAATGCACTGGCTTACAGTTGCAGTGTCACAGTTCACGAGTGTAGGTGGAGGAGCCGGTCCTCGGAGTTTGAGGAAGAAATTTGTTTTATTACTCAAGTTCAAACTTCGTATTATAGCCCCTCAAGTCCTTGGTACCAAATGTATAGTCGAAACATGAAAGTCTAGAGCCAACATTAGCATAAATCACTGGTGTAGCCCTGGTACTGGGGTAAAGCACCAGTGGAAATGTGGCGTTAGGTATGTTCTGCACAGGGCTTAGGGTGTGCAAACTGCTTATATGGACCCCATCTGAGCAAGTTGTAATTGACATGCTTTATGATGTACAGTTCTGTAGGGACATTGTCTGTGGGCTGAGAGCTTTTTACTTCACACATATGCTTTCTAGTATTGTTGATGACTTTCAGGCAAGTAGAGTAAGTATCATTAAGCATGAAGTACATGCAGCTTTGCAGAAGGTAAACGCATAATGCTTATGATGGCAACATTTCAACAATAAACATCTGATGGTCCTTGTGACAATAAATGTGTTAAGGTAATTCATTGCTTGATTAAAATGTTTTTAATGATTTTATTTTGAATTTACCCAAGTACAGATATTGTTAATGTTGTCATATATTTAAGAAATGTTGTATCTTTAAGAAATGTTTTTGATTATCATATATAACCTAAATACAAGGTACAAGCTTGAATAATTTAATTTGCAAAAATAAACCATTTACAATGTACAAACTTTGGTGATTCAGCTGATTATTATACATAATATATAATGTACAAGCTTCACTGATTTATCTGATTAGTATATACACTGTACAAACTTTGATTCATAAACAATATAGCCTCTATAAGCTTTGATGATCCATTCGATTATATGATGTTTAGTCAGCACAGATCCACAGAATTTTGTCCACTTTTGGCACCAGATTGATAGGGACTGTCAGAGAGATAATCTTAAAGATCTTAAGCCTCCTGATCCTCTCAACATGGATACGAACATTTGCAATCCTCCTTGTGCTGGTGATATCTTCACCAGAGAGTGGTGACTCTTTCTTAATGAAGGCTGAGTTTAACCTTCCTCTCATGTAAAAGGTCTCTGATGGTGAAGCCCCGGTCTGCCATAACTTCATCTCGTGGACACAAGTATTCCAGGAAGCCAGAATCAGAGGTAATGAACTTGTCACTGCACCGACCCCCATATGCAGAGGAAATTAACATGACCAATCCGCATGGTGCAATAGCAACCAAATACTTCACTGTATTGCTTGCGTAGTAATGACTGTATGATTCCTCCCTTGAATCAAAGTTTCTAGCCTTCTGCAAGATGCTCTCTGAACAGTCAATGATGCACGTTGTTCCAGGGAAGTTTTCTTTGAAGCACAGAGTCATGGTTGCTTGGACTGTTTCCCTGGGCAGCCAAGGAATGTACACCCTCATACTCCTCCATCACGTCAATCCAAAGTGACAGTATCCTGCTCACCACACTCTGTGACACAAAAAACGTCTCTGCAAGGTCACCTTGGAGCAAGTTGAGCTTCAGTTTCGTCATTGTTAAGAGGATCTGATCCATCACAGGTAACTTAAACTTCCCACAGTAGAATGGCGAATGATTCTCTACAAGGGAAAAGAAAGTAAAAAAAGGGAGACCAGTGTATAACCGGGAGCTGGTGTCATCCTTGAGTATGGTTTTGGCAAGTGGTAATTTTAACATCACTGCACTGGATCACTTTGTGACAGGTGGGCCTATGGAATACTGACCCATAGTTACGGTCCGACATGGCTGGTTCCTCCCATTGGGTCTGCACGTCTGTGTGAGACTGAGATGAGATTTAATTTTCTTCATCAGTCACTAAACCACTCATTTGATCTTGGTAATCTGTATAGAAAACACACACACACACACGCACAGCTCTGGAAAAAGTTAAGACCAGTCCTAATTTTTCTTAAATCAGTATCTCTACATGTATGGCAGCCATTCCATTCCAGTGTCTGTTAAATTCCAACACAGACACACCTCATTTTACTTAATGAGGTACTGATTAGGTGAT
Organism: Esox masquinongy; assembly: GCA_016801175.1. Classification (NCBI taxonomy): domain Eukaryota; kingdom Metazoa; phylum Chordata; class Actinopteri; order Esociformes; family Esocidae; genus Esox; species Esox masquinongy. Next base: position 4,178 of record JACXGI010007803.1, read on the forward strand.
TACCTGAACCAAATCTCATTTAATGAGGAAAAGTTAAAAAAAACACTGCTGAGGTCATCACTATCCTCTTGCAATAGGACCAGCTGGATGGCAAAAACAGTGCAAGTAGTACCTCAAAGGTAATTTGAATAAAAAAAATTATTAAACTATTCAGCATGACAAAAGAGTTGAAAAGAAAAGCTTTGAGTGAGGAAAAGAAGGGTTCAATTCTGGCTTTACTGGCAGAGGGATACAGTGAGCATCAGGTTGCTTCCATGCTGAAAATTTCAAAGATGGCGGTTCATAAGAACAAGGTCAAGCAACAAACATTTGGGGAAAACAAAGCTACAGACTGGCAGAGGGCGAAAACGGCTGTCCACTGACCGAGATGACCGTCAACTCATTCGGATGACATCAAGTGACCCACAAAAAGAATGGCAAACAGCAGCTGGGGTGAAGTGCACGGTGAGGACAGTTCAAAACAGGCTCCTAGGGGCAGGGCTGAAGTCGTACAAAGCAAGAAAAAAGCCCTTCATCAATGAGAAGCAAGGAAGAGCCAGGCTGAAGTTTGCAAAAGACAATAAGGATTGGACCATAGAGGAATGGAGTAAGGTCATCTTCTCTGACGACTCAAATTTTCAGCTTTGCCCAACACCTGGTCGTCTAATGGTAAGACGGAGACCTGGAGAGGCCTACAAGCCAGTATCTCGCACCCACTTTGAAATTTGGTGGAGGATCGGTGATGATCTGGGGATGCTTTAGCAAGGCTGGAATCGGGTAGATTTGTCTTTGTGAAGGACGCATGAATCAAGCCAAGTACAAGATTATCCTGGAAGAACACCTGCTTCCTTCTGCTCTGACAATGTTCCCCAACTCTGAGAATTGTTTTTTCCAGGAGGACAATGTTCCATGCTGCACAGCCAGGTCAATCAAGGTGTGGATGGAGGACCACCAGATCAAGACCCTGTCATGGCCAGCCCAATCTCCAAACCTGAACCCCATTGAAAACCTCTGGAATTTGATCAAGAGGAAGATGGATGGTCACAAGCCGTCGATCAAAGCCGAGCTACTTGAATATTTGTGCCAGGAGTGGCATAAATTCACCCAACAGCAATGTGACAGACTGGTGGAGAGCATGCCAAAACGCATGAAAGCTGTGATTAAAAATCAGGGTTATTCCACCAAATATTGATTTCTGAACTCTTCCTAAGTTAAAACATTAGTATTTTGTTGTTGAAGAATGAACATGAATTTGTTTTTTTTGCATTATTTGAGGTCTGAAAACAATGCATCTTTTTTGGTTATTTTGACCAGTTGTTGTTTTCTACAAATAAATTCTCTAAATGACAATATTTTTATTTGGAATTTGGGAGTAACATTGTCAGTAGTTTATAGAATAAAACAAAACTGTTCATTTTACTCAAACACATACCTATGAATAGTAAAACCAGAGAAATTGATTATTTTGCAGTGGTCTCTTAATTTTTTCCAGAGCTGTATATGTAGAGGATTTCACAACATAGATTTACATGTGCCCTGAATATGTTAATGAAATATATAACAATGCATGTCATATATTCTAACATTGAATATTATGTGTTAAAATAATGAAATATATGAATATGCAGTACTTCAAGCATTTCTCATCAACACATCATGGAATTCATCTTCAAGACATTATTTTCCAGAAAATCTCCTTGTTATAGTGAGTTTAACCAATTATCGTTGGCAAAATGGGGAGCAAACCAACATAACCACCAGTCTAGTCTTTATTGCATTACATTAATTACTGTGAAAAGAATTATTATCTTTTACAAACAAGAGCCAATTTGTAAATTGTACTGTATGTTTTTACCATAATTTCTATTAAATACATTGTAAATGCAAGTAAAGAAACAACTGTTTAGAGTCAGTCATCTTAATAAGGACCTTTATTCACTGTATCATACAACTGCCATTGTGTCACAATGTTATGATAAATGTTTAGTAACTACAATAAAGGTTTGACTTTAGTCACTGTCAAGCAGCATACAGCACATTCTTCAGTTTCAGTATAATGAACTACTTGGTACACCAAGTTTACATTTCAAAAAAGACTCATTATGGAAACAATATGCATACATTTTAACACAGTATCATGAATGTCCATTCCTCTCTGTAAAAGTACTTCAAAGAAATGACTAGATAACATAATAAACACATGACAGGAAACAATACAAATATGGAAATATATTGGTTAGATGTAAATGCTAAATGCATATTACCAACTATAATTTTGTCATTTATGTAAATATATTTATATGTATTTAAGACATATTAAAACATATTTGAAAACAGCAAAAATCCAATATGTAAATATATGTATAAAATATATGGCCATACATTTGTAATACATATAATACATACATTAATATATGTTTAGAAAAAAATAGGCACATATTAAAAATATATGTTTTTGAAATATATGTCAATATATAATACTTCCGTGTGGGAATCCTCGCACAGAGAAAGCAAATAAGGCATTAGGATTTGTTCAGGATAGATTGAAACTTTGCTGGCTAAAAGCTTCAGTAGCTACAATATAGTAAGCCTAAAGTAAAAATGTTTACGGTTAAATTGCGATGGACAAACTGCACCGACATATTGCTCTTGATTTTGATTTACCTAGTGTAGATCATGTAGCGTAGTGGTTGGCTATTCAACTGTCATTGTTTTCTAAAGAAACAAACCAACCATGGAGTGATTGGAGTCATTGTTTCATTATAGGTACTGTAGAGCTAGACTAAAACTTCACTGGCTACAAGCTTCAGTTAATGTGGAAGTTACCTGTCCACATTTGTAATCAGTAATGTAACTTTTTGATTACTCAAATTCAGTAATGTAATCTGATTACAAAGCAATTTGCAGGATCAAACAATGTTAGAGTTTACACAGCTGGCCAAAAATGAAATTTGCATTTTACCTTATGGGTTTTGTACAGCACCTTTGGAAAGAGTTTCTAAACCATTGCTTTCTACTTTATCTGAACACAACCCAAAATCGAAGGATGTGTTAGCCTTTTCTGTTATTTGTTTTATTCATGTTTTTAATTGCTTCAAAACATTGTTGAAAAATAAAAGGCAATTTCTCAAAAATTATATTGACATTGTTGTATAGAAAAATAAAGATATCCGTAGCTTTTCGCGCATACACTAAATCTGCAGTAGTCTGATGTTTTGCTCCACAACCACCAACATTGTCAAAACGTTGCAGAAACCCCAGGCATACGAATGCACGTTTGCAATTGTGAACATCCGCACACAAATATGTTTTACCCGTGCAAATGTAACCTGTGATTATTAGGGCCACCAACGATGGATTTTCAAAATGCAAATGAAAGAAATAAACTGTTATCATACACCTGCACTCTGTGAAGAGAACATGCCAATTCTGGTGTTCTCTGGCGAATGCCAATTGAGCTGCACGGTGCTGGGCTGTGAGTACAGGTCCCACTGGAGCACATCGACCCTAATGGAGTCTATTTCTGACAGTTTGGTGAGAAACATGCTCACCAGTAACCCACTGAAGGTCATTTTGTAGGGGTCTCGCAGTGCTCCTCCTGTTCCTCCTCACACAAAGGAGCAGAGTAAGCGCGAACAAACAATACCTCACGAGGACTAGGGGGAACTGAACAGAACTAAATAGGGAAACAGACTTGACACAGGTGGAGACACAGGTGATTAGAATGAGGGTGATTGCGATCTGATAACAGGGGTGCGTTCAGGTGCATAGGAGCTTGGGGTGCGTTCATGGGCTCGGGAGCTCGATTGTGAACCCGAGCCGGAGGAGGGCGTCACATTGAGTAAATTGTCCAATTACATTTGGTCCCTTGAAAAAGAGGGGGCTACATATTAAAGAGCTGTATTTCCTAAACCCTTCCTCCAATTTGGATGTGAATACCGTGAAATTAAAGCTGAGAGATTGCACTTTAAGCCCATATTCATTTTGGTAAACAGCCAAAATAGCAAAAGTGAGTGTCCAATTATTCCGGACCTAACCGCAGAGAGAAACATTCTTACAATATTAAACTGAGAGGTGCAAGACAATAATTTATTTCTAATATAATTAACAAAGCCATTAACAACTCACATTTTTTATTTGCTACTGTTGATATGTCAACAAACCCCTCAGCATCAAAATAGCTCCAGAGCTCCTTGCCACCGATAAATGCAATGACTTTCCTTATTTTTTTAAGGATAAAATTCTTGGAATTAGACTTGCGATTAAAAACTCCCTAACAATAAAAAACTGAAATAAAATGACCTTTCTCCTTGCCCTGTCATCAATTTTGGAGGGATGTCCTGCTTTTTGCAATACCCTGGTTGTGCCATCTTGTCTCCACTTGTATTTGGTATAAATTGCAATATAGAGGCTTGAAAAAAAGATGCTGTTTCTTTAGTAGGAAACATCAACAAATATATTATTTTTGTGAAAATTCACTTGTATTGCTTGCTAATGTTAACTATTAATCAAGGGCTTGGTGCAAAAGGGGCATAAGTGACATTTTCAGAATTTTACAGAGAGAAGAAAATGAACTTTTCATTGATTGTAATTATTTAATTAAAAACAACACATTTGAGCAATCTATATTTTTAGAGATTAGGCTTCAATGAATTCATATTCTAAAAAATAATACAGAAAATACAAAACTATTATCTTTTAGCCAAAACGTCATTTACACCTTTTGTGCACCAACATTTTATTAAGTTTTGTTTGTTGTTAAGTGCGTGAGTGACATTCAAAAAATTATGTGATACTGGAACAAAGAGTAACAAGACAAAATTAGTCTAAAATGTTGATTTATTTAATCATCTGTAACAACATGGTATATAAATATGTAGCCTATTTTAAAACAGTTTGTAACATTACTCTAATTATGTCAATAAATTTAACCCAATGTAAGTAACCCCAGGAAACTCATGTTATTAAAAATGTGGCATGCTCACAGTTTAAATGTTAGAATTCAGAATCACTTCTTGCCTCAATGCCTACAGCTATAATTGTTTTTCTCTTATAATCTCTAGCACTCAGTCTTTTACCTTAAGAGAGCTGTAGAACTCCACATAGGCCTGTGGGATGCTGCTGTTGCGGCATTGATCTCTGGAGGACTCTGAAACAGGGTGGAGATGATGTTGATAGTCTTGACCACCAGTCTCCTGAATGAGGCAACCATGTTATATTTGAACAGGATGGCACTCTTTTCTTGCCTCATGTAGCACATCCACTTCATGTAGCAAATCCACGTCATTTTGAGCCAGCTAACCTGCTGCCCTTCATCGTCTTTCGTCTTGTTTTTTATTTTCATTGAAAGTCTATAAAGCCTATGAACTTCTTGTGGTTCAGCTCATGGAACTTGCAAGGTTTTTGGCATCTGACTGTCCTAACAAGAGTGTAATATCCATCTGGAGAGTACACAGGCACGCTCTTTCATGCTGTCTCAAGAGCTGCATGGACACTGTCACTCTCCATTTGGTTGTGTCCTGACTCAAGGAACTTGTGGTCGATGACGAGCAGAGGAAAGTCCTGGACAGCCAGAAGGGACATGCTGCTATATCCAACGTTTCTGTTTTGGCCCCCACATGTATCAGAATACATAATGATATGGTTTGCTTCTGGACTGAGACTGTGAAGGTAATTATAGACGCATGTACTGATCTCAGATGACCCTCTCCCATCTCCCTCATGCCACATGAAACATTGTACATCCCTTGTGTCCAGTTCATACACAGTTAAGTTGTAGCTGCTGAGTTTGCAGGAGTAATATAAACTACTCATATTGCTCCAGGGTGTTGTGAGCACCTGTTCAAGGTCAAATGTAATGGCTTTTAGCTACAGTGTAGTTTGGGCTGTCTCCTTGTCTTTATTTTCTTACTCCCTTGACTGTTCTTTTCTTGAATGATGTGCCAAAAATTATTTAATTTGGAGGGCCTTCTGGAGGGCCTTCTCATTCTCTGGGAGATTTTGGAATGTATCACATTGCCTGCAGGCATACTGAAATGTGAAATGCTATGTTGAATTCACTGGAGATGTTACTTTTTTTCACTGGTGTTGTTTTCCACTCAATGTGCTTCAGTGTGTAAAGCTCATACATTTTTCTTAGATTAAGCATCCCCTCAAGATAGCCCTTAGTAGTGTCTTTCCGACAGTAGTGACTTTCCATTGTCTGAAAAGACTTGATGTGCTACCAAACTTTGTTGTTCTCAGCATCTGAAATCTTGTTTTTTGGTGTTCGATTTCCACCTTCCACTTTCACATATGCCATCTCCTGTAGTGTTCAAATGTGAAGATCTGGCCATCTTTTCTGAGATATCAAGTAAGTAAGTAAGTAAGTAAGTAAGTATCAAGAAAAAATATGGTTAGGTTGTATATTAAGGTTTTCTGCCTGCATGAATCCTGCCTTTTCCCCCCTTTTCTTGTTTTCCCCCTTTTCATGGACTTTGTTTTCCATACCATCTAACTAGCTAGTTAGCTAACAGTCAGCATGGGCAAATAGCATTTGGTCAGTATTTTGTTTCAGATTTATCATTTAATACTCAAGGTTTCCATTATACAGCCATTTCTTCACCATCAGAATAATTTATTTTTTCCTCTTCTTCATTTGTGGGTATATCAGATTCTCCAATTATACTCAATAAGACTTGTTCTGCAGTATACATTTGTCTTCTTTGCCTCAAATGTGCCATTTTGCAGCTCTTGTATAACTTGTTCAGTGCACTAAAGGCGTAAATGCACTTGACCTACACTTTTTGTGTACCAAGCTCAGTGGAATTACACCTTTTTTGCGCCAAACGCAATAGGTTTTCACTTACACCTTTGTTTTCAGCCTTTATTTAAAAAAGTAAAGGTATGCTGACCTTTTCCTTTGACAATTTTGATAGAGCTCATCAAGATCTTTAAAATTATATATAAAAGTCATTTTTGCCCAAGATGTCACTTACGCCCATTTTGCACCAAGCCATCTTAATGTGGTTCAGACACATATTAGTTTAACCATTTCATGCACAGCCCTGTACATGAAAGTCTTGGCATTAGCTTCAGTTCCTCTAGAGTAACTCACTGCCATCACATAATCGTGTATACGATACTACCAACAATAACATAACCTTGATATTATTAATGCAATGAGCTAAGTACGCAGTAGAGAACCCCCAACATTGCAAAACCACTGCCAGACACTACCTCGTAGCAGAGCGCAATCTGATACCTTGTTGGTACCGGCTCTGCCCGACACTTATACATGCGCTCTACATGGTAGTTATTCTCACATAAATCACAGCAGAGTGCCTCACAGGAGCAAGATGGACCAGCCATCTTGTTAGGTGAGAATAAACCTACTCAGCGGTGCCTCACCCATACAGCGCTCTCAGACAGATTATTTATTCCCACATGAAACACCGCAGGGTGCCTCGCAGGAGCAAAATGGACCAGCCATCTTGTTAGGTGAGAATAAACCTACTCTGTGAGGCATCACCCATTAATTGCCCTCAGAAACATCACTCCCACCTGATGCCACCAGGTACTGCCGGAGCGAGATGCACCAAGCATCTTGATCGTAGAATACCCTACTTGATGTCCCCAACTGAAGTTGGTCCCACAACACCCGACAAGCCCACGTGCTTGCATACGACCCAGCAGAACCGTCCCCACAAGTAAAACATGACCCTTGACAATCAGTACTCCCCCGCCACCCACTGTAGTCATAAAATGATACAGACCATCCGTGACATGACACAATACCAACAGTACTTTTGACATAGCGGTCTCAACATCAGTGACTATGAGCAATAGATCCACAGCAGCTCAGCAGGAAGATCTGGGACGACAAACAAGAACATGTCATCGTATCGCCAGCACCGAAGTAGAACAGTGGATCCCGGCCACGTGCAGTCGCCACCATGGCAGAGAGGGACATGGAATCAAAAGAACAAATGTATCAACAACCAGTAATAGGGCAATGACAAATGTGAATTGTAGAAAAGAGAACGACATGCAGAGCAGGGAGCCTACCTGAAAATAGTAAGATAAATCCGATCTACGCTCCTCTCTGGAGTAAGCACGTAGACAGTTGGCATCAATCTGGCATGATGCAACCCCTGCACAGGACTTGCATACCACCCGATAACTGAAACTTGGAAGCTTTACCCTGTTACCATGACAACCACTTGCAGTACGTCACTGACGGAGTAACATGATCAAGAATACAGATCCCGGTTCCAGACTGAAACTCCCATCAATGCAATGCCAGAAGAATAGAGCATATACTTTATTAAACTTTTACATTAACATTGTCTGATTTATTGCTTTTTCCTTTGACCTTTGAGCCCTTAGACAGGGCTAAATATAGATATTAATGTGACCTTAAAGCCCTAAGGCATGGTTAAGTATAAATATATATGTTTACAAAGGTGTACATTGACTAAGGGATCACGCGTTGCCTTTGGAAGGGGGGACCAAGGGTGGACTCATAGGGTCAGATCTCACATTAGGAAGAGACCTAGAGGCTGATTTTAGGTTTTATGTCTTTATGACCTTCTCAAGATGTGTAAGGGAATTATGTATTAAAAGGGGCTTATTGTGCACATGTTTAAAAATATGTCTGTGCATTGACTAAGGGTAGGAGTCATGAGTTGCCCCCTCTTTCCCTGGAAGGGGAGTTGACCATGGATGGTTGCACAGATTCACGGGGTCTTCTGGATCAATGATGACTATGTATGGACCTAAGTGTGTGTGTGTGCGCGCATGTGTGTTGACTAAGGGAATTCTTGAGATCAATGCTTCCTTGGAAGGTTGGAGTTAGGAAGCCAGGGACGGTTGGCCAAATGCAAGACCCCCTTCAGATATTGTATGTCATTAACAAGGATCAAGCTTCCTCTCTCACACTAGGCAGAGACCTGAAGGCAGGTTTAATAATTACTTCATTTTGCATCACTGGTGACTATATATAAAGCTGAATGGTGTGCGTCTGTCTGTGTTGACTAAGGGAATTCTTGAGATGATGCTTCCTTGGAAGGTGGGAATTGGGAAACCTGGGTTGACCAGGGGCAGAGTCATAGGATCAAGCGTCCACTCCCACACGTAGGAAGAGAGCTGAAGGTGGGATTTAGTTTAATAACTAATTTTAGCCCCACCCTGGGTGATTGTTTCAGACTATTTGTCTTGTGATGGTTATTGTATGTAATGGTGGTGTCTGATCGAACCTAAAATATGTCAGCTAGAATAAAGGATTCCTTTTGCCCGACATTACCTGGATTTAAAGACATGCCTATAGAAATAATAACTGAAAGACAACCTGAATATTTAGAGCAGGAGATCAAAATAATAATAATAATAATAGAGATAATAATAATACCACAAATTAATCTATAATTAATTCATTAATACAGATTTATTCTACTCAAGAGATACAAGAAACCGCACCCAGAGACCTGGAAGCAGGTGTTCTACTCTATCAAGGCAAATTTAAACCACTTCTGGGACTTTATGAATGGGTGCACATGACTTTAGCTTTATTCAGAATTAAATACACAGTTTGTACAGGGGCCTTTCCAGACTTTTCATTGGAATTTGATGTTAACGAAAAAGTTTTATGATCAATGAGAGTTTCATTGAGAGTGGGGGTCCAAAAAAAAATTACGGTATTTGGTTGTGTACAGTTCAACAGCTCCAACGCTACAGTAAGGAGGAGGAATGGTGAGTAATAAAAGACGTTATGATATGTTCTAAATATATGGCACTACAAAGAATTTTTTTATTTGCTTAATTTCTTTCCTTTTAGAAGATGTAGCCACAGCTGTGACATTTTCCAAAGAACCTTGAGGGCACTGGTGTTCAATCTGAGACGAGAGAAGGGTGTGATGGCCAATATGAACCACAAGGGGACAATGAAGATGAAAATAATGTACATTACCGGTTTCGAAAAGCCTTTTCTAGAGCTTTAAAAGCCAGGCAGGACCAATTACATTGATGTATAGCTAGGTACGGAAATAATTGGACACTGACCCAATTTTTGTTATTTTGTCAGTTTACCAAAATATACAGTATGCAAGTTACAATTAAATAATGGATATGGTCTTAAAGTGCAGTCTCTCAGGGTATTCACATTCAAATTGGAGGAAGGGTTTAGGAATTACAGCTCTTTTAATATGTAGCCCCCTCTTTTTCAAGGGACCAAAAGTAATTGGACTATGGACTCAAAAGCTGTTTCATGGACAGGTGTGGGCTATTCCCACAACATGCGGTCAAAGGAGCTTTCAGTGCAAGTGAAACAGGCCATCCTTAGGCTGCAAAAAAATGATACATCAGAGAGACAGCAGGAACAATAGGAGTGGCCAAATCAACAGTTTGGTATATTCTGAGAAATAAAGAACACACTGGTGAGCTCTGCAACACAAAAAGGTCTGAACGTCCACAGAAGACAACAGTGGTGGATGATTTGTAGGATCCTTTCCATGGAAAAGAAAAACCCCTTCACAACATGCAGCCAAGTGAAGAACACTCTCCAGGAGTTAGGCATATCATTATCCAAGTCTACCATTAGGGTTGGGTTGGTTACTTTTTAAATGTAATCCGTTACAGTTACAAGTTACCTGTCCACATTTGTAATCAGTAACGTAACTTTTAGATTATTCGAAATCAGTAACGTAATCTGATTACTTTTAGATTACTTTCATATTAAGAGGCATTAGAAAACAAATAGGAATAGCCTATAACCAGTTGAACACCCTTTGCAGGATCAGTCAGTGTTAGAGTTTACATAGCTGGCCAAAAACGGAATTTGCATTTTTACTTAAGGGTTTTGTACAGCGCCTATGGAAAGGGTTTCCAAACCATTGCTTTCTACTTCAATTTGACTGGGCTACATCTCTAAATTACACGCTCAAGGTCTGTCAGATATTCAGTCGTTCCAATTAATCCAATAACCCTCGATCTTCAAGGAATCTGGCTGTTTATCTGAACATAACCCAAAATCGAAGGATGTGTTAACCTTTTCTGTTATTTGTTTTATTCATGTTTCTAATTGCTTCAAAACATTCTTGAAAAATAAATGCGAATTTCTCAAAAAGGGTATTGACATTGTTGTATATAAAAATTAAGATATCCGTAGCTTTTCGCATGTACATTAATCTAGTCTGATGTTTTTCTCCACAACCACCAACATTGTCAAAACGTTGCAGAAACCCTAGGCACGCGAACGCACGTTTGCAATCTTGAACACCTGCACACAAATATGTTTTACCCGCGCAAACGTAACATGATTATTAGGGCCACCAGCAATTGATTTTCAAATCGCAAATGATAGAAATAAACTGTGATAATACACCTGCACTCTAATCTTAAAGTCAATGTCGTCAGCAGCCAATGATAACCAATGGAGGCTATATTCTGAGATGCAAAGCAAGCAGAATCACATGGCCTACCTGTATGGACGGAGTTGAGGTGGTTGCGTCAAATACATAACATCATCCTTCGGCAGAGTGCTTCCCAACACACATTTTCTTCTTAAATATCGTGATTAATTCCATATAATATTTTATCTTGAAGGCAGCCCATGTTACAGCTATCTAACAAATAGTTGCCTTATCTTCAAAAACATTTCCTGTTTGAGTTTTTCAGTGCAACTCTTCTCGGCTGTGTTGTTCGGTGCATTTGACAAATAAACCTTGAAACTTGAACTATATAATATATGACACTTGAACTAATATATAACACGAAGTAGGCCTATCGCCTATCATTGTTCTGAGAAAGATGCGTCGAGTAGATAACTAAGTCACCTTTAAATGAGTCGGCTAATATATATACACACTGTTTTTACCAATTAAACTAGCGCTTCATCAGTCAGTAAACTGCTTATGCGCGTCCACGTTGGCACGCATGATGATCACACACACAACTGAGGCGCTCAATTGTCAATTTGGTTCAAATAACAATGTTTTTAAAACATTAAATAAAAAAACCAAGCATGCAGCCTGTCATAATTATTTCGCGCACCTATTGTTTTTCAATTGAAGTAATCCAAATGTAATCATATTTTTTTTTCAAAAGTATCTGTAATCCGATTACAATATTTTAGTTGGTAACGTAACGGATTACAGTTACTGTTTTTTTGTAATCCGTTACTCCCCAACTCTGTCTACCATAAAAAGACTTCACAAGAGCAAATACAGAGGGTTCACCACAAGGTGCAAACCATTCATAAGCCTCAAGAATAGAAAGGCCAGATTAGGCTTTGCCAAAAAACATCTAAAAAACCCAGCCCAGTTCTGGAACAGAATTCTTTGGACAGATGAAACTAAGATCATCCTACACCAGAATGATGGGAAGAAAAAAGTATGGAGAAGGCTTGGAACGGCTCATGATCCGAAGCATATCACATCATCTGTAAAACACGGTGGAGGCAGTAATGGCATGGGCATGCATGGCTTCCAATGGCACTGGGTCACTAGTGTTTATTGATGATGTGACAGAAGACTTGAATTCTGAAGTGTATAGGGATATATTGTCTGCTCAGATTCAACCAAATTTAGCAAAGTTGATTGGACAGCGCTTCACTTTACAGATGGCTAATGACCCAAAACACACTGCAAAAGAAACCCAGGAGTGGTGGCATACCATTGTGTTGGCATACAAAGCCAAAATTATGAAAATTGTGTCTGTGTCCAAATATTTCCGGGCCTAACTGTATGTTTGATTTGTTCATGTGCCAACGCCAACAAGATAACATTTATTGGAAGAAAAATCCACTTCCACTGCTCTTTCACAAAAATCTGCAAAAACCCCATACCAAACATGGCAAGAGTTTGTAACATCGAGCCATCACCATCAGATCCTAATTCATCAATGTACGATTATTCTGGTTTCTATGTCAATGTATTAGATACGCTTACAGAACTGTTAGAAAGAGCTACCCTCTTTGCTGAGCCTAGAGATATACTACGGTTAGAAATCCAAGGGGATACTATTAAAGACAGTATTTCTCATGTTATGGTTAATGGAGATGCAAACATACAGTTGCGCTCATAAGTTTGCATACCCAGACAGAAATTGTGAAATTTTGGGATTGATTTTAGAAAGTATGACTGATCATGCAAAAAACTGTCTTTTATTTAAGGATAGTGATCATATGAAGCCACTTATTATCACATAGTTGTTTGTTTCCTTTTGAAATCATAATGATAACAGAAATCACCCAAATGGTCCTGATCAAAAGTTTACATACCCTTGAATGTTTGGCCTTGTTACAGACACACAAGGTGACACACACAGGTGAAAATGGCAATTAAAGGTGAATTTCCCACACCTGTGGCTTTTTAAATTGCAATTAGTGTCTGTATAAACGGTGAATGAGTTTGTTAGCTCTCACGTGGATGCACTGAACAGTCTAGATATTGAGCCATGGCGAGCAGAAAAGAACAGTCAAAAGGCCGGCGTAACAAGGTAATGGAACTTTATAAAGATGGAAAAGGATATAAAAAGATATACAAAACCTTGCAAATGCCAGTCAGTACTGTTCAATCACATATTAAGAAGTGGAAAATTCAGGGATCTCTTGATACCATGCCAAGGTCAGGTAGTCCAAGAAAGATTTCAGCCAAAACTGCCAGAAGAATTGTTCGGGATACAAAGAAAAACCCACAGGTAACCTCAGGAGAAATACAAGCTGCTCTGGAAAAAGACGGTGTGGCTGTTTCAAGGAGCACAATACGACGATACTTGAACAAAAATGAGCTACATGGTTGAGTTGCCAGAAAGAAGCCTTTACTGCGCCAATGCCACAAAAAAGCCTGGTTATAATATGTCCGACAACACCTTGAAATGCCTCACAGCTTCTGGCACACTGTAATTTGGAGTGACAAGACCAAAATCACAAGATGAAAGTCACAACCATAAGCGCTATGTTTGGAGAGGGGTCAACAAGGCCTATAGTGAACAGAATACCATCCCCACTGTGAAGCATGGTGGTGGCTCACTGATGTTTTGGGGGTGTGTGAGCTCTAAAGGCACAGGTAATCTTGTGAAAATTGATGGCAAGATGAACGCAGCATGTTATCAGAAAATACTGGCAGATAATTTGCATTCTTCTGCATGAAAGCTGCGCATGGGACGCTCTTGGATTTTCCAGCATGACAATGACCCTAAGCACAAGGCCAAGTTGACCCTCCAGTGGTTACAGCAGAAAAAAGTGAAGGTTCTGGAGTGGCCATGACAGTCTCCCGACCTTAATATCATTGAGCCACTCTGGGGAGATCTCAAACGTGCAGTTCATGCAAGACAACCAAAGACTTTGCATGACCCGGAGGCATTTTGCCAAGACGAATGGGCATTTATACCACCTGCAAGAATTCAGGGCCTCATAGACTACTATTACAAAAGACTGCACGCTGTCATTGATGCTAAAGGGGGCAATACAGTTTTAAGAACTAAGGGTGTACAGACTTTTGAACAGGGGTCAGTTCATTTTTTTCTTTGTTGCCATGTTTTGTTTTATGATTGTGCCATTCTGTTATGACCAACAGTTGAATGTGAATCCCATAAGAAATAAGACGTGTTTTGCCTGCTCAATCATGTTTTCTTTACAAATGGTACATATATTACGAATTCTCCAAGGGTATGCAAACTTTTGAGCACAACTGTAGATGAGTTTCGGCTATGGTAGAGCGTCTTCTACAATCAAATTTATCGATCTTGGCTGATAAAACCTTAGAACCGATTGTGCAAGTGGTGAGAAACCCACAAGGTGGTAGCAAGAGGAAGGTTCATAATCTGATGAAATCTGAAATAATAAACAGCAAGAAGGCCCATCTTATTATCTCTCAGAATTCAAACAACAATTTATATTTAGCCATATGCTTGGCACGTTTGGTCTTCCCGGGTTGTACTGATATTGAGGGCTTACAGAAAGCTACTGATTTTCAAAGGGGTGTAGGTTTATCCATTTATCAAGCTGTCGCTTTCTCTGATATAATCAGATTTAAAAGCATATAAGGTTCAAAAATTGTGGCTCTATCACAGTAGGCATGATTCAGCCATCTTGAAATTCCATAACACACCTAACCCTCATCCACAAATGCTGTATTTGTTAGTACAATACAATCATTATTATGGTATTACAAACATTAAGGGTTTCATGGGTACTCCCTATGTGTGTACGGCCTGTCATAATCAATACACAAGATTAGGCGGCCATTCATGTTTGTGCAACAATATGCATTGATGTAGACTGTCCATATCAGCCCCTGCAGCTCACAAAGTGTCATGATTGTTACCATACATGCCGCTCAGCTTACTGCTATGTAAAACATAAGCTTGCCTCATGGCATCCAGTGGCAGCTAATTTTGCCAGCTGGTGTGACATTAACAAGAAATGACCATTATGTCATGCCAAATATAACCTAAAAATTAATAATCCCAAACCACACGTCATAAAGCGTTGCCCAATATGTAAAGGGCTTTTGGAAGACACTGGCCTATTTCAGAAGTCCTATGAATGTTATATTCAATCATTGAGAGAAGTGAAGCCATCAGAAAAAAATGTTTTTTATGACTTTGAGACTAGACAAAATGACCCTTCAAGCTTACACCTGCCAGTGCATGACCTAGCATGACCCTCAAGGGCAAAAAGTGATCAGCTAAGGGACCCGATTGTGCTGTACTCTTTTCAAAGCACTTTAGAAAAAACAAGTATAGGAAATATACATGCATAGCCCACAATTCACAAGCTTATGATTCCTAACTTCTTCTGAGTCCCTTAGTCATGCTGGGCATGACTCCAACTCTTATTACCCAAGGAAGCAAAGTGTTGTGTTTTGTGGATTCAACTTTTAATCAGTGATACATTGATAGCTTAAGTTTCCCATGAAACTGTCTCAAATCCCAGAGGCTTTGGGTTGCCACAGGTCAGTAAAAAAGGGGTGGTTTTCCTCACCTTTTCACTTCTGAGGAGAACATCAATTACATTGGTCCTTATCCAGGTCCTGAAATGTATAGGGCTGATCAAAAGTCAATCCTTGACAGAGAAAAGTTTATGGCATGGTATGAGACAATCTGTCATGAGACCTTTGACTTTCATCAAGAGATGGAAATGTATTATGACAATGATGTGTCTATTTTGCATGAAGGATGTCTGAAGTTCAGAGAGGAAGTAATCAATGATGGCCTTGACCCCCTGAGTTGTGTGCAATCATTGATGGTGTTGAGACAGCTTTTGAGTACAAAGGATGCATTTTTTCACGGTTGTACATTTTGCTTTTTGCCACAGGAAAAGTGTGCTTTAACCCAGAAGAGCTTTGGAGACATGTATCTAGAGTTCCAAGACAAGCTCAAATCCTCACAGGCTGATTATGGCCTGAAAGTTGTGGTATTATGGGAGCATGAGTAGGATCACTTGAACAGATCAGATCCTCAAGTTTGAGCTTTTCTGGACAATTTTGGCATGCCAGAACCCCTGGAGCCCAGAGAGGCCTTATTTAGTGGTCACACCAATGCTTTGGTTTTAAGGCATTTAGCCCTAGAAGATGAAACAATAGAGTATAGTGACTTTACATCCCTTTACCCTCATGTCATGAGCAAATATTACTTTCCTTTGGGCCACCCTGAGGTCATTCATCCTGACTTTGACTTGCCCCAAAACTATTTTGGTGTGATTAAGGCAACAGTTTACCCTCCTAGGGGTTTGTTTCTTCCAGTGTTTCTGTCAAGGGGTCCTAATGGGAAGCTTTTTTTTTAGTCAGTGATGACAATAATCAACAACAGCCTTGCGATCATTCTGATGAAGAGAGAGCTCTGACAGGGGTATGGGTCATGGAAGAATTCAATATGGCCCTAGCTAAATGCTAAACTGTAGCTTAAATCTATGAAGTGTGGAATTTTGTCAGATAACCTGATACTCTTTTTAAAGAGTATATCATGACTTTCTTGAGAGGCAAGCAGATGGCTTCAGGTAATTCTGCATCAGCCACTGATGAAGAGAGCAAAGACATTATGATAAAGAGGGCATACTTAGATTAGATTCAACTTTGTCATTGAATAGTACAAGTACAGTAGAACAAAATGCAGTTAGCATCTAACCAGAAGTGCAAATAGAAGAGGATAGAACATTTACAAGTATTTATAAGTATTAAGTATGTTACAAGTGGAATGTATAGATGTGCAATTAAGGAAAATGCAGTACAAATGGCAACACTAAATGTGCAATTAAGGCAAATAGTGGGGGCAGAAAATTTACAAGTATTAAGTATAGTGAATGTTATAAGTGGGATAAAAGTTGTGCAGGTACAAATGGCAATTCTAAAAGGCATTCTAAATGGCATACATTTGGATCCTGAAGAAATGCATTTCAATTAGGCTAAGAGAAGTGTTCCAAAGCATTTTTTGGCCAATTTTTGGGAAAGTATGCTCAGAGAAGCAATATGCAGACAAGATCCCTTGTTAGAGATGCCCAACAATTCACAGTTCATTTTTCCAAACCGATTTGACATTTTTAATTTTTGAATCAAGACATTGCTCTGGTACAATTTAAATTTTAAAAAGAATTACCTTATATCTCCCGGCAATGTGAACGTACTGATTGCAGCCTTTGCAACAGCATACGGATGTCTTGAATTGTACAACCTAATGGACCAGCTGCAGAGGCGCGTGTTACACCATGACACAGACTCTGTGGTTAATGTTAGCAAGCCAGGTGAATGGAAACCCTCCTCTGAGCAATTATTTGGATGGTTTAACAAATGAGCTAGAAGATGGTGATCATATCACAGAATGGGCATCTTGTGGTCCAGAGAGTTATGGTTTTAGAACTAAAACAACTACGTAGTCTTGAAAGCCAAAGGCATCACACAAAACTATGAAAATGCTCCAAAGTAAAACCTTGAATGAATGCAGACTCAGTGCAAACTTTCAAGTGTGTACTAAAGACTCATCTCTTCAGCATGGTCTATGATTAAGTGCAGTCTGGGACAGGGGTGTAAAGGTGAACGGAAAGACTTGATACTGTCCACCCTTGTTGTCATGCCAGGTGGGCTCTCATCGCCACTGGGATGCCCTCTCTCCAATGCCATTCAGGGGCGGAGTCAGTGGCTTGTTGTTGTCCTCCGTTGCGCCCATTGTGCAATTGGGGTGAACTCTGCTGGCAACACTCGGCCCTCATTTCAGGGTGGTTGTGGTTGGTTGGTGTCCCTTTGGTTGATGCTTGACAATGTGGGTGGATTGACTTCCTGCCTGTTAGGCCCTGTCTGGGGCCTCCCCCGGATAGGGTCACAGTGTTACTGGACCCCCCTGTCTCATCCCCAAGGTTTTACGCTTCTATATTATTGTGCCGGGGGGAGTAGGGTCAGTTCTCCTTCTCCACTGTAAAACCTTGTAAACCTAAGGAATGCACTCTCTAAATGTTCTTGTCTCCTGCTCCGTTCAAACTTAGGAGGACACGAGGTCTTGGCCCACACCAGTGGAGTGGGAAGCTCTAAGACTCGTTGCTGCTACTGTCCAAAGATCAAGACAATACCTGACGATTCCAGCTGGCAGTCTGATACCCCCCCCCCCGACCCGGTTGTCCCTGTCCTTGTCCATCTGGTCATGCTTCTGACATGGATTAGGTTTTATAGACTCTGGACACAACCCAAATGCATTTACTAATTATTACAACTTGTATTCTTAAAATGTTCACCCGGCACACCCAGAAGAGGACTGGTCACCTCTCCAAGCCTGGTTCCTCTCTAGGTTTCTTCCTAAATTTCGGCCCCTCTTAGGGAGTTTTTCCTAGCCACTGTGCTTCAACATTGTTGTTGCTTGCTCCTTGGGGTTTCAGGCTGGGGTTTTGTAAAAGCACTTTGTGACAAGGCTTTATAAATACATTTGATTGATTGATTGATTGATTGAGTCAATCACACATTTGGTTGGGGGGTTCATAAAAGACAGAACTATTGAGGAAATCTTTACCTCCTACAAAATAATTGTGAGGGATAAAAATGGGTTCCATCTAAAAAATGCTCCACTAACGAAAACATTCCGGCTGGTGTATGACAACAGAGTACTGCTAGCAGACAGTACCACATTTCCATTTGGTTTTTGATCAGACAAATTGAATTCTGTAGAAGATTTTGAACCACATCTGCAATGTCCATTTTCTGCCCTGATAGCTGGACGTTCCAGCAGTGGAAAAACCTGTTTTATAAAAATATGTTTTAGAAAATTCTGAACATGTATAAAACATTTGATAGATTTGTGTGGTATTACAGTTGCTATCAACCAATGTATGATGAAATGTTGAAGAAAATATAAATAAACTTTGTAGAAGGGATCCCTGCATAATTGAATGATGATCAGCTCTTTCCTCCTAACCGAAATAATCTTCTAGCTTTAGATAGTGTGCTGTTTGTAGGTAGTGAACATCCTGAAATTGACAGAACTTTTACTCAATATACTTATCATAGAAACCGATCTGTGTTTTATCTGGTACAAAACGTGTTTCACCAAGGTAAAAATAGCCGTACCATTAGCTTGAACTCCAGTTACATGGTTTTGTTCCAAAATCCTAGAGACAAACTACAGATTAATACTCTAGCTCAGCAAATGTATCCTGGACGGAAATCCTATTTCATGGAAAGATACTACTAAACAGACATTTTCCAATTTATTGGTGGACCTTAAAGCTTCTACACCAGAATATACAGCTCTGGAAAAAATTATCAGTTTCTCTGGTTTTACTATTCATAGGTATGTGTTTGAGTAGAATGAACAGTTACTCCTGACAACATTACTCACAAATTCCAAATAAAAATATTGTCATTTAAAGTATTTATTTGTAGAAAATAACAATAGGTCAAAATAACCAAAAAAAGATGCATTGTTTTCAGACCTCAAATAATGCAAAGAAAACTAATTCATATTCATTTTTCAACAACAAAATACTAATGTTTTAACTTAGAAATCAATATTTGGTGGAATAACCCTGATTTTTAATCACAGCTTTCATGCATCTTGGCATGCTCTCCACCAGTATGTCACCTTGCTGTTAGGTGACATTATGCCACTCCTGGCACAAAAATTCAAGTAGCTCGGCTTTGTTTGATGGCTTGTGACCATCCATCTTACTCGTGATCAAATTCCAGAGGTTTTCAATGGAGTTCAAATCTGGAGATTGGGCTGGCCATGACAGGGTCTTGATCTGGTGGTCCTCCATCTACACCTTGATTGACCTGGCTGTGTGGCATGGAGCATTGTCCTGCTGGAAAAACGAATTCTCAGAGTTGGGGAACATTGTCAGAGCAGAAGGAAGCAGGTGTGTCTGAGAATTTATATTACGGCTTTTAAAAGTCATAGTTTGGGGTGCAAGTGGGTTTCTTATTTTAGCGGTAAATGTAATAAAACTGTGATCCGATATTCCAGGATTATGGGGAATAATTATTAGATCTACAATATCTATTTCTAAGGTATGATTGTGGCAGTGCACTAGACCTGAGACATGTTGGACAAAAACCATTGAGTCAATAATGGCTTCAAAGGCTTTTTGAAGAGGGTCATTTGAGTTTTCCATATGAATATTGAAATCGTCAAAAATTTGAATAGTATCGCCACGACTACAAGATTAGACAAGAATTCAGGAAACTCAATGAGGAACATTGTGTATGGCCCGAGGGGCCTATAAATAGTTCCTATGAAAAACGATTTATCAGCCTTGTTAGCTTTCATGAGTAGAACTTCAGAATAATGAAAACCAGTCATGTGTTTAAGTGTAAAATTATATTTGCTGTCATAAATATTAGCAACACCCCCCCCCCTTTTCGGGATGCGCGGGGGATAGATTCACTAGTGTGGCCAGGAGGAGAGGCCTCATTTAAGGGCAATAAAATCATCAGGCTTTATCCATGTTTCACACAGGCCAATAACATCCAGTTAATGATCAGGGATTAACACTAGAACTGCCAGGACTTTTACCCCCTATAACCGCCAGAGCCATGGCGTCATTAGCATACGAATCGTCCCTATTAGCATGGACATTCTCCTCCGCAGCATTACCAGCCAGCCAGAGCATCAGTTCATCTACTGAGTCGTCATCAAACTATGTAGAAGTATAA
The DNA here is from genome assembly GCA_016801175.1 of Esox masquinongy. Classification (NCBI taxonomy): domain Eukaryota; kingdom Metazoa; phylum Chordata; class Actinopteri; order Esociformes; family Esocidae; genus Esox; species Esox masquinongy. Next base: position 25,264 of record JACXGI010007803.1, read on the forward strand.
AAAATAATTAATTACAGAATTTGTTTGTTTTAAATGGTAAATGAATTTGAAAAATACAAGAATGTGTTTGTATTTAAGGTTTTATCATACTAAAAAAAGAATACACAGAACGATTGTTTTTAAGAATACAGGCTATAGTATTTTAATTAGTTTATTAGGCCCTACAAATGCAAAAAATGAAAATTACTCAAGACTTCAATTATTCAAAGGTAAATCCTTTTGTATTTAGTTTTCATTTTGATGCTAAAATAAGAGACATAATCGACTAGTTTGCGACAATAAAAGGATATGCGCATGAATAGTCTACATAGGCCTAAAGCACGGTTGCTTGACAAATACGATACATTTCAAAGAATGAACAACACATAGGCTACAGCCTATTCGTAGAAATAAAATTGATAAAGTTGATAAAATTAATGTCACCCAAATCGTGCCATCTCTTTCAGACTCATATCTTGCTGTGGCATTTGGGGTCGCCGTTGGTTCATTTCTTTTTTTTTTGCGAGGAGGCTCAGGCATTGGCGGTGGCGGTTCAATATCTGACCGACTCGTCGATTTCGGGATCTATTTCTGATTCTCCATCTGACCCTAGCTCATCTAAATCTTGCAGCATCTGCAATGCTGTCAGGGCGTCAAATGTCGGGTTTGGTTTGCCATTGTGAACTAAACGCTGTAAATTGTGTCTGAGTTGTGTTTGACTTGCTCACCGAGTTCAGATTATATACACTTTCTACCCTCATCATCACACTTCAGTCACATGCATAGGTGACTGAACAACTACAACAACAATACCAACTGAAAAAGAATGTATGCAACATGTATGCAATTGCAACTGAACAACATGTATGCAATTTCTTAATCTTCAGTAAAATAAGCAGAGAAAAATCAAAGAGAGACGATATGATGTGTGTGCGATTTAGTTTCGCTTTTCCTCCTAAAATAAAAACAGTAACTTGTAATACCTTTGTCGAATTGGTGAGCGGTGACTGCCAAACAATATCGTTGGTATTTCTTTTAGTGAATAATTATTTAGCCTAATATTTTTGTAAAATCTTAATCTTCAGTAAAATAAGCAGAGAAAATTCAGAGAGAGATGATCGGATGTGCATGCGATTTAGTTTCTCTTTTTCTCCTAAAATAAAAACAGTAAATTGTAATACCTTTGTTGAATTGGTGACTGGTAAATAATATTCTTGGTATTTCTTTTAGTGAATAATTATTTAGTCTAATACATTTATAGGATCTTAATCTTCAGTAAAATAAGCAGGGAAAATTCAAAGAGAGTCTATAGGATGTGTGCGCGATTTAGTTTCTTAATTTCTCCTAAAATAAATAAGTAACTTGTAATATCTTTCTTGAATTAGTGAGTTGTGACTGCTAAACAGTATCCTTGGTATTTCGTTTAGTGAATACTTTTTTAGGATAATACATTTGTTGATTTACATTTAATGAATTAGCCTACACAATAAGCTGAATCTTCTATTGAAAAATGGTAACGTGTGATAAGTAGCCTATATCGTTTGTATTATGTTTCAATAATAGTCTAATTAAGCCATTTATAAGTTATTCAAATTCAACCAAGGTCTGATCATCCTTCTGAGAGTATTGCGCATCCATCCATTGACGTCAGGCATTCAGTGAGGGGTGATTAGCGCCTGGGTACCGTTTGGGTACCAACGCTAAGTGGATTGGGCTGTTGGCGGATTAAGTAGGAAAACAGGGTAAAAAAAACTGGTAAATCGTCTCTAAATCGTTTTCTGTTCGACAGTTTAGAATTCCGACAACGGAACAGGTGTGCTTTCTTCAGCCTCCTCAAAAAGTGCGTGCGCTGCTGCGCCTTTTTGACCAAGGCTGAGATGTTGATGGTCCAGGAAAGGTCCTCGGAGATTTGGACTGCCAGGAATTTGAAGCTGGACACACAATCCACCTCAGTACCATCGATGAGGACTGGGGCGAGGTTGCAGCCTTTAGACTTCCTGTAATCCACAATGAGCTCCTTGGTTTTCTTTGCGTTGAGGGCCAGGTTGTTGTCAGCGCACCATGCTGCCAGGCACTTGACCTCTTCTCTGTAGGCTGACTTGTCATTGTCACTAATCAGGCCTACCACTGTGGTGTCATCTGCGAACTTGACGATGGTGTTGGAACTGTGTACAGGAACGCAGTCGTGGGTGAAGAGGGAGTACAGGAGAGGGCTCAGCAAACAGCCTTGTGGAACACCAGTGTAAAAAATCAGGGTGGAGGAGGTGAGGTTGTCTAACCAGACAGACTGGGGTATGTTGGTTAGGAAGTCCAAAGTCCAGTTGCAGAGAGAGGGGCTGATCCCCAGGTCATGAAGTTTGTTGCCTAGAGGGGATGACCGTGTTGAACGCTTAGCTGAAGTCTATGAATAGCAGTCTCACATACAGTGGATATAAAAAGTCTACACACCCCTGTTAAAATGCCAGGTTTTTGTGATGTAAAAGAATGAGACAAAGATAAATCATGTCAGAACTTTTTCCACTTTTAATGTGACCTATAATGAGAACAATTCAATTGAAAAACAAACTTAAATCTTCAAGGGGGAAAAATGAAAAATAAAAACCTTACAATAACCTGGTTCCATGAGTGTGCACACCCTCTTATAACTGGGGATGTGGCTGTGTTCAGAATTAACCAATCACATTCAAACTCATGTTAAATAGAAGTCATTACACACCTGCCATCATTTAAAGTGACTCTGATTAATCACAAATAAAGTTCAGCTGTTCTAGTAGGATTTTCCTGACATTTTCTTAGTTGCATTTCAGAGCAAAAGCCATGGTCCGCAGAGAGATTCCTAAGCATCAGAGGGATCTCATTGTTGAAAGATATTAGTCATGAGAAGGGTACAAAAGAATTTCCAAAGCATTAGATATACCATGGAACACAGTGAAGACAGTCATCATCAAGTGGAGAAAATATGGCACAACAGAGACATTACCAAGAACTGGACATCACTCCAAAATTGATGAAAAGACGAGAAGAAAACTGGTCAGGGAGCCTTCCAAGAGGCCC
>JACXGI010007804.1:0-20253 GCA_016801175.1 Esox masquinongy
TAGGCATCCTCTATATCCTCCCTCATGTAAACACTCCTGAAACACTAGTCATCCTCTATATCCTGCCTCATACAGAGGTATGCAAATGACAGATTCAAAGAAGCAGCTGAATATTCCAGCCACAACTCTCTGTTCTCACCCTTGGCTTGACTGTCCCTGTAGTCCTCCCCTCTCTGCCTCACTAGCTGCTGACAAATGCAAATGTGGAGTGTAGCGAATGATGTAGGCTTGTGTCCGACACGTTTCACCCCCTTGGCGTCCCCACCGACACACACACGTGTGCACGGTCCCCAGCTACCTCGTCCAGTTTTTCACTAATTAGCCTTGTTGGAGCGCTACGCCTGATCATCCTTGATTTGAGAATGTGCTGTGCTATGGCTGCCATTGTCTCCACTTGTTAACCCCTAAGTGCGTGGTGTTGTTTGGTCCGGATGGAATTGGCCTGATGTAACTCATGCCCTTCTCACATAACAGTGGGCTGGATGTGGTGTGAGAGTGTGAGATTAGCGACAGTAGGGTGAGCTGTGCATGTCTTTGGTGTCCTGTTCTGGGGCCACTGATTAGTCCCAGCAGGATGTCATAGTGTCAGGCGGCGAATAAAGAACACCAAGAGGAATAATAATAATAATTCATATAATCAGATCCTGGTAAAACAGACTGTCCTTTAAAGGGTGGGAGGTGGGGGTTTAAGCAGAGGATCTGGCTCCCAATTTGTTTTCACTTTGTTCTAGTAATAAGATCCTGGAGACCTCCCCTCTACCATGCACCATAATTAACTCCCAGGGATAACCTGTGAAGAGGGTCTCCCTCCCTCTCTCCCTGTAGATTTCTAACATGGTGGAGGTGAGACCCAAGCAGCCATTCTGCAGAGCATCGTTACCTAAATTGCAAACCTTCCTTGATGTATGTTTTTCAATCAGATTGGAAATGAGGTACATGAATGGAGCAGGGAAATTGGGAGGAGGTTGTGGAACTGAAATCACATGGTAATGCTAATGCTCGCTTTCCCGAATTATGTTTAGGGGAATATGAGCTGTATGTATTTTATTCCTTTGTTTAGGGAAATCTGAGCTGCATGTATTTATAATTCCTTGTGTTTTTAGCCATGCTGTAAGTCTTTCTCTGTCTCAGAGGTTCCAACCTAGGGGTTGTTTTCATGAGGGACAATTAAACATGATATTTTTGGTAATTTCTATGAAATATGCAATGTTATAATAAATTATCTACAAAGATTTAGACTAAAAACTGTAAAAAAGAATCTGTAATACGTCTGATAAATATCTTAGCTTATAGCTTTCTCATATTTAAAACTGTAAAATATCTCTTTAAATGTCATGACATTTTTAGCTTCTTCTTTCCTTATATTTCTTTACCCATGACATCTCAATTCTTTTTTATTTAAGTATTAAAAAAGTGGCTCCATTGATTTTAGACCACATGCCTAAAGTGTGCTTCCCTGAAGTTTGCTTCCCCGATGTGTGCTTCCCTGATGTGTGCTTCCCTGAAGTGTGCTTCCCCGAAGTGTGCTTCCCTGATGCGTGCTTCCCTGAAGTGTGCTTCCCCGAAGTGTGCTTCCCTGATGTGTGCTTCCCTGATGGGTGCTTCCCTGATGTGTGCTCCTCCAGATGACACTAAGTAATATGACTCATTACAGGCCATCCTCAGGAGACATTCCTGAGTTGTAGTTTGAGGGTTTGGGCTTTTCTTAGAAACCCACTGTCTTAGTCCTTGGGGGTCCTTGAAAAGTACTAAAACTATTTTGATTATTAGTCGCTGAGGCTTGATGAGGTAGTTCGGCAGCAGGACGATGACTCAGGTCATGTCCATGTCCGTTAGTCGCAACCCGCTCCCTTTCCTATCAGACCTATCTCTCCCAGCAACTCCTTTGGAATGTGGCAATAAAGGTTTCCTGCCATTGTCTTCTGTCAGCATCCATTCTGCTGTTCCGTAACTGATCGCCGTGGTGAGGGCAGGCAGTTACTGAATGAAGAGCCTTTTCCATCAGCATTATCAGTTCCCCTTTGACTGAGTCAGGATGGGCTAACTGATTCATTCATCCCCTATCTTTCCCTATTCTTTCTTCCAGAAACATGTGAAGACCCTGGTGACGATACAAGTTTCAACCTCGCCTTTGAGAAGAAAAAGAGGAAGGTAGCCTCCCCTCCTTCCCACTCCTCCTTCTCCTCCTCCTCCTCGTCCTCCTCCTGTTTAGTCTGCCGTTGCCTCACTGCAGCGCCCCTAGAGACATGGAGGGTCGGCGGTCGTGGCGGGTCACGCGATACAGCGGCAGGACCTCCCCGGCGGGCCCTTGTCGGGGAGCCGTGCCGGCCATGCTGGCTCTGTGGCTGTTAGCAGTCGCCACCACGGTGTGCCAAAGCCAGACCACCTTCAGCAGCCTCCACCCAGAGCGCCGAGAGTGGGCCTTCAACCACCTGACGGTGCACCAGACAACAGGGGCGCTCTACATCGGAGCGGTCAACCGCATCTACAAGGTCTCAGCTAACCTGACCCTCTTGGTGTCCCACAACACGGGCCCCGAGGACGACAACAAGGCCTGCTACCCGCCGCTCATCGTCCAGCCGTGCACCGAACCCCTGACCTCTACCAACAATGTCAACAAGCTGCTCCTCATAGACTACAGCCAGAACCGTCTGCTGGCCTGCGGGAGCCTCTACCAGGGAGTGTGCAAGCTGCTGCGCTTGGATGACCTGTTCATCCTGGTGGAACCGTCTCATAAGAAAGAGCACTACCTCTCCAGCGTCAACCAGACGGGCACCATGTATGGGGTGATCGTGCCTTCCCAGGGCCAGGATGGTACTCTCTTCATCGGGACAGCGGTTGATGGGAAGCAGGACTACTTCCCCACCATCTCCAGCCGCAAACTCCCCCGTGACCCGGAGTCCTCAGCCATGCTGGACTACGAGCTCCACACAGACTTCGTCTCATCCCTGATAAAGATCCCATCGGACACCCTGGCCCTGGTGTCTCACTTCGACATCTACTACGTGTACGGCTTCGCCAGCGGCTCCTTCGTCTACTTCCTGACCGTCCAGCCCGAGACCCCGGAGAACAGCATGTCGTCCGGTGGCTCATCCAACGACCTCTTCTACACCTCGCGCATCGTCCGTCTCTGCAAGGACGACCACAAGTTCCATTCGTACGTGTCCTTGCCCGTGGGCTGCGTGAGGAACGGTGTGGAGTACCGCCTCCTGCAGGCCGCCTACCTGTCCAAGCCTGGCCGTGCGCTGGCCGCCTCACTCAACATCAGCCCCACAGATGATGTGCTCTTCACCGTGTTCTCCAAAGGCCAGAAACAGTACCACAGGCCGCCAGATGATTCGGCACTTTGTGTGTTCACCATAAAGGACATCAACGCCCGCATCAAGGAGCGCCTTCAGTCCTGCTACCAGGGAGAGGGCAACCTGGAGCTCAACTGGCTGCTGGGCAAGGACGTGCAGTGCACAAAAGCGGTGAGCCACACAGGAGACACCTGCGTGCACACAGAAACACACGCACATGCACACGTTCTGTCCCTGATAGGACAGAATGTTATACAACTACAGACACACACACACACACACTGTATATGGTGCCCATCCCTAACCATCCCCCAGTGTCTAATATGGGTTACTTAGCATCATGGGCCGTCGTTACAAACAATGACAGCACCTCTACTCTCATCTCACCCGACTTTTTAAGGCCAAGACCGTTGTCGACATTGGTGAAACATATTTAGTGTTTTTGTCTGCCCGCGCCTCAGCTGAAACTAACGAAAAGATTACGTGAATCAGTTTGCTTCCTTTCTTTGTGACATTAGATTAGCCTTGGTTCAAAATTAAAAGCCAGCTGAGTAATTCATTACATTTTACATTTACTCCTGGCCACTGAGGTTAGCACTGGTAATAGCTTACAGAGCCACTCCTTAGCAGATCTCAACTCTAATAGCCTGGCTAACATTTCATTCCTTGTCACTCCATGTTTGGCATAATAACGCTCATTTCAAGGAGTGTAATGTTAGCACAAAACAGATTTGGATGTTTCCTAAATACATTAAACAACAGGCAAACCAACTACCCTAGGAACTACGGGGTTAAGACTTCAGAAAGACAATCGGCTGTGGATGCATACACAAATAAAAATAACAAACAAGACAATCAAGATAACTGTCTTTGACTGCTCTAGTTTGCAGGGCTACGACTCTACTTCCCGTTATCAGATTATTCTCACACTACATGTAATTAGACATAATTGTTTTGCAGCTCTGATGGGGGGAGCAGAACAGGCACATTAAAGACTATCTGAATGACGGACACAATTTAAGGAGGGGGTTTGTTTTCTTTGGCAACCATCAAAGTGATAATATCCAAATAAACATGCTTTTCCCTGTTAGAGGGGGGGTGCGACTGAGAGCGAAACGCGCAGGAAAACACCGGAGGGAGAGAGAGAGAGTGCGTGCAAGCTCAGCTCGTGTTAGCGTGGCAGCAGCTAAATCACATGGCGTCCAGTACCCTCAGTAATCCTGATCCTCTAATACCAGGCCAGATATCTGCTGCAACATCTTGCCGGGCACAGTCAGGTTTCTTCATTTTAATTCAGTCCCGTGAGCCCCGTCCTGCCTCCTCCTCTGAGTCTTTGTTCTTTAATTGCTAATATGAATTAAAAGGGGAATTATGAACACTAATGACTTTGTAAGGAGCGCACGTGTGTGAGTGTGCCAGGCTATAGGCTAGGCAGGCTTTTGGTGATTGCCTTTGGGTGCAACTTGTCTCTGTGCGTGTTTTGTGTGTGTCTTTGCGTGGTAATGACTGAATGTTGTGTCATTGCGGTCCAGGGAAGGGGTTGGGTGTATGAAGAGGATTATATACTTTTTGACTTATTAATGATATCCCCAGCGAGATCAGAAGTGTATGGCTGCCTTTGTGATAGCCCCCGGGGGCCCCTATTGACCGCTTCTATTAACATTACTAGATTCCCCATTAGTGCAGTGTCAGAGGTGACTGTCAGGCAGAGGGAGAAGTTATCTGGGGCCTGGGCTGTGCTGTTTCATTAGCACCACCGGGAGAGAGATAAAGACACATAGGGGAGAGAGAAAGGGGGAGGACCAGGGTGTATGTAGAGAAAGAGCAATATCAAGAGAGAATAAGAAAGTGAGGCGTTACAGTGGCATCCTCTCTCAGTGTGGGAGTCAAAGCAGGAGTCAAATCAGATGTAATTTGGCCCAGGAGAATCCCCACTGGAACCCTGTTCACTACTCAGACCTCCTACATTATCTCCTTCAGACACCGTTCAAATGTTCCACGTTTCACAGTTTTCCAGAACCGTTCCCTTCTCGGTTCTCTGCTGGCCAAGGAAACGGGTCTACTGTCTGGCACGGCTAACAAAGAAAGGAACGTAATGACTCTTTGCTGTCTGTCTGTCAAGGTCTAGACAATAAATCAATTGTTTAATGTATGATGTAGATAGACATCAACAGATAAAAAACTCAGTCTGCTTGATAAATCCTCGGGAATGCTAACCTTGGTTTTGTTTCTTTTGATGTCCCTCAAGAAGGGTGAATACTGGTTTTCTAAAGACACAGAAATAAATATTTTAAAGTAACTAGTGCTATGGTACGTAATACGCTAATGTAAACAATCCTCAAATGAATTGAAATGAAAGTATGTAGCCTTATACTTTCTGCTGTCAGGCTTGCTACACAGTTCATGCAAACCTCGAAGGCTCTTTTCGTAGTTTACTCTGGCTTATGTTTTGGAACAGGCAGTGTACAGGGTTTTGCGCTCTGTTTGTGTGTGAAGTGTGAAGCAGCATTTCGAGTCACACCCAACACTGCTACCTTTCTGTATGCCTGAAGGAACCACTCTGACAGGCCCCTTGGTGTCTCTCAGCTCATTGCTGCTTATTCAGCCAGCCTCCTGACTCTGGTGTCCAGAGCATGTGTCAGTAGTGGAGCCATTATTGATTCAGGCCTGTCAGTCGGTGTCCTGAGAGGAAATGGGACCTATGTGCTGTGCACATCCCTGTCTCCTAGCCTCGACTGCTCTTGGTGTAGTCATGGGGACGAGAGGTCAGGAGGTCGAGGGAGATCGTGTGAATGGCTAATCAGCCATTTATTGTTCACATCTGTGCAAACGCATCCGATTCTGGCACTGCAAGTTTATGTATGTAATTATATGGAGTGAATGTACGTTTTAATTTAATGTGAATGTATCAACACTACCTTGTATTGTTTATAATTATATTTTTACTGTGGTGTAACACGATGCTAATTAGATTTGGAAATGAATGCTAAACAAAGTTGATTCAAAAATAGAAAATGGAAGAAAGATATGTTCTTCGGTGGATGGGTGAAATAATGTAGGGAATAAAACATCAACAGTAAACCCAAAAACCCATATGAAGTTGCCATTTGGGAAACACAACCACAAAGGGATTAAGGTTTCCATCCAGGCCTTGTAAGTGAACATCTTCTAAACGGTTCAGATGTACCTTTGGCTTGGTGTCTGCGTCGGAGTGATCATTGATGAGTTACAGTGTTTGACACAAGCACGTGGATGCTAGCTTCTCACGGTCTTTTTATAGCTCCCGCTATAGATCTCTTGTCAGATTGAGACTGTCTCTTTCAGTCAGTGACAGACGTAGATCTCCCGATAGGGCCACCGCGCGCTGAACCCTAAACCAGCTGTAATCATTTTAGACACATTCTACCTTCACCGATTAAACAACATCAACACGACTGAGCTCTGCCTCTTCCGTATCACAGCGGAGTGTACATCCGCTCCATCCATGCTATTCTGAGAGCTGTGAATTGAGCGAGGTGGCGTATATTCTGCGTGGGCTGAGGGGGTGTGTCTACGCGGCTGAGGCGTTTATACCCATCAGCGTAGTGGCTTTTCGCTCCACTTATGAAAGGCAGAGCTGGTTGATGATGCTTTGCATAGCGTGGAGGGCTGTGGTGTAGCAAGGGAAGGGAGGGTGTACTACCACGGCTCCCGCGGCTGGCTGGAGTGGCTCTTTGTCAGTGACCTGTCTGGGCCGGTGATCTGTCTGTAGGTGTGTGTCTGTCTTGCCGTCTGTGTCTGTCTTTGTCAGTGATCTGTCTGTCTATGTCTGTCCGGCCATCTGTGTCTGTCCGTGTATGTCTGTCTGTCTGTGTTAGTCTGTCAGTGTTTGTATGTGTCTGTCTGTCTGTTTGACTGTGTCTTGTCTGTGTCTGTCCTGAGACCACTGAATGATGCTCCTCCCACCCCCAGCTCTCATTTGCCCATCTCCCTTTACTCTTTATGGCACTTTGAGGCCACCGTCCCTCCTTCAGTGCCACTGCCACTCACACTCCGCCCTGACCTGGATCCCACCAGGGTTGGAGCTTAGCCCCTCCTTTCTCTGATGTGACGCGACGTCGACTTCCAAAATGAAATAAGTTTGAACTATTGCGATTGTGTCGTCGGGATTTAGCATAGCTCCACCGATTCCTGTTGCGAACAATATTTTATTAGGCATTCTGACAGGTCATTTTTCTCTTGGATGGGCATGTCAGATTCTCCAGTTATTATCTCCATGTCCATTCTATCCATGTCCATATTTACCTTTTTGCTATCTGCCTTACTTAGTAGGCATTGCTGTCGTGCTCCTGCCCTGATCATATCGCTGTGTAATGAGGCAGGGGGAGTCGAGCATAGTCGAGACATGTGTGCCTAGTGGAACAGAAAGACAGCATCTGTCTGCCTGGCTACCACAGGACGCGTTGGGATTCACTAGAACACCTCCACCTCTCTGGACCAGTTCTCCTTCACCTCCTACAACCTCCACGCTCCCTCTCTGAAAACCTTCACTAAATTCAATTTCAGCGTTTTTTAAGTTTCTCACTTAGTAGAATATTTACTCTCTCACCTCCTTGAACCTTCAGTTTCTCTAGTCCTGGTGTCACTCTCTCCTAGAATCCTCACTCCCTCCTCCTGGAATCTTTACTTTCTCCATCTAGAACCTCCTTTCTCTTTTGATCTTGCTGCCCCTCCCTCCTCCTCTCTCTCTCTATCTAACCTCCCTTCCTTCTTTGTTCCAGCCGGTGCCCATAGATGACTCCTTCTGCGGTCTGGACATTAACCAACCCCTGGGTGGTTCTCAGCTGGTGACAGGACACACCCTCTACACTGAGACCCGTGACCGCATGACCTCCGTCACAACCTACGTCTACAATGGATACTGTGTGGCATTCGTTGGCACCAAGAGTGGACGCCTCAAGAAGGTCAGGAACAGTTACTGTTTGTTTTTGGCAGTTAATGATCACTTAGCAGCGGTCCTCTGCGGTCATAGTCAGGCACGGTCAATTATGGTCAGTTATGGTCAGGCTTGGTCAGTTATGGTCAGGCATGTCTTGAATTTGTAAAATTGTGACTTACAGTTTCTTAGGGACTATATGCTGTCGACCACTCCCTCTCCAGGCTCGTTTATTGGCTTTTGTTCTCTAGCTATTTTGGTCTAGAAGCCAAGTTCTAGATCAAGGTCCATTTAAAGAGATTGTGAACCACTTTATCAGTGTTGAATGCCTGGCCACAGAAAACTGTCTTCTGACACTCAGACACTGTGAAGTGATGCTATTCCAGGAACACCGCCTGGAGATGGATGGATGGTGATCAGGACAAAAGACACCATTCTCCCCAATATTGAATATGTCTGGTCCTGTGACAGTTGAGCAGGTGGGCAGGGGTGACCGGTGAACGGGGGTGTTGGTGGTGTCGCTCCTCTCTCCTGTTCATTATGTTCTCCTGGTGGAATGAGCTCTGTTCACAGTGGTGGCCATACTGAATAACCTCTACTGGCCCATTAATTTTAATAGGCACCTTTCTCTGTTCAATATTCCCAGAGAGAGGAAGGAGGCAAGACAGATCAGACACACGACGCTACCTGCCTGCTTTCCCTGCCAGAGAGGCCAGACAATGCTGTCAGTTAAAGTTACATTCTGGAGTTTGAAAAATAGAAAAATAGCATGTTGAATAGAAATGACAATTGGATAGGCGGCCGGGTCCCAGACTGTAGGATTAATTAAGGGCCGACGGTCCTCTTATCGTGACACGTATCAACCCACAGCAATCAAAAATAGGCTTGGATTTAGACCACCTTGTGGATCAGGTGGATATTATGCATGGAGAGATTTGAGTGATGGAGAAAATGGAACAGGTGGTGCGGTGAGTGTAGTAGCCTACTTCATCATGATAGAATGGTTAACCTGACATTACACAGCCAGCTCTGTTTTGATATTCAAATGAAAGTGCAGTGAAAGAATTTGACAGACAAATTATGTGTGCAATCTAGAAGAACGGCCTGTGTTTGGCTGCCTTTGAGGTTGCCTGGTTATATGTAAATGATGTAGGTCATTGCGATGTAGAGTTATTCGGGCATCTGGAAAATTGCTATACCTTATAAATGTGATCAGTTGTCATGGCGGCAGCAGGTATCATCTGTCTATGCTCCTGGATCTGGACTGGATGACTGCAGATTATTGGATTTGTTGGCTGCAGCTTGGCTCCTCCCCTCTGGGAATTGTCACAGCCTGAGTGACAGCCTGGGTCTCCGTCACACGGGCCAGGGCGGAACGGATCCTGTCCCCCCAAAAACAACAGCTGTTACTCGTAGTGAAAGGAAGAGGATAATTGGGGGATACAAGACAGTATAATGCATTCGTATGGCTGGCACACTTACAGTAAAACACTGTATCCAACAGATATGGATGAAAACCATCATGAAAAAAATAAATAACCACCATTAATAATTCTTTTTTTAAAAAGCTGACAGCTGATGTCCCGTCATTGCGCTGCTCGCATAGTATGCCGGTCGACACGTTAGCTCTGGTCCATTGTTGCTAGCTAATAGGGCTGACGATGCTCACAAGTGCAAACGAGACAGCTAGATAACGCGTTCAAATCCTGTAGAACAGGTGCTCAACATGTTAGCTCGCTAGTTGTATTCGTATTGGGCCTATGAAAGAGCAAGATGAGTACTTCTGGCTAACTATAACTGCATTCATTTGACTGGCCAATTACTGTCATCCTAAAATGCTAGTGGTAAGGTCAGCCCACTGTTTCGGTGGCCCCTGGGACCCTTTACAAATGGGCCTGGTGTATTTTGGTTACTTCATCTCTGTATTCATAATTGATTTTTTCCCCCAATCAGGATGTAGAATTGAATGAGACCCATTCATCATAATTTTTCTTGTTTGAGTAACTTTTTTTCTACGTTGATATGTTAAATGAAACAGTAGAACACAGTTTTTTCTCCACTCTGGCGCATACAGTTCAGTTTCCTTTTTTATCTACCTCCACCTTACTCACGATATGTGTCTTTTTCTTACATCTTTTCTCCACCTCAATGTGAGAAAATGCAAATTGAGCCTTGGACGCTGCTTGGCGCCATCTCAACCACTGCACCATGACTGTAACCACAGTAACCATTACCATAGCAAGGGGAGGAATTAACCAGGCTATCAGGAGACTCACCAAGAGACACCGCTCCACGCTCCAATGGCTTACTGCCTGCCTGGCTGGGTAATGGTCTGGCTGCTTCACTGGCTGCCTGGCTTGGAGAGAAAAGCCCAGAAGCCTGTATGTTCAGCCAGTTGAGGGCGTGGACCCTGATGCATAGATTACAAAGAGAGAGTGGAGAGAGACGGGAGAAAGAGGAGAGGGGCAGCTGAGAGGGGAGAGAGAGGAGAGGGGCAGTTGAGAGGGGAGAGAATGGAGAAGGGCAGCTGAGAGGGGAGAGAGAGGAGAGGGGCAGCTGAGATGGGAGAGAGCGGAGAGGGGCAGCTGAGAGAGGAGAGAGAGGGCAGGGCTGCGTTACGGAGTTTTATTTTTATGGGGTTCCCCCACCCCTGCATCTCCCAGGCAGGGGGTCCTGGAGGACCTGGGTTGAGGAACCGGCCCAGTGCAGCCCCAGACCCAGCTTCTGTTCCGCCCTCTCCCACTGCAGCAGGCTGATAAGGTGCTGCCAAGCAGGCCATGGGGACCCGGCTGGGGCAGAGCTGCAGAGATCCACACAGCAGGACAGGGCTATAGGTTTACAGGATAGGCTGCTTGGTAGCTGAGGTGACAAGGCTTAGCAGTACTGGGGCCTCATATTCACATAATGGGGTCTCTGCTGTGAAAAGGGGAGAGAGGGAGGGGAATAGAGAGAGGAGGGAGAAAGGGGAGAGAGAGAGAGAGGGAGGTGTAGAAGACAGTGAGTTGAAGCTGAGATAGAGATTGTTGAAATGTGAATTTCAGTGCAGCTGAAGGATGTAGGACCCAGTCCTGGGATGCACTGCTGCCTGTAATTGGACTGGCTCCCTTCCCAGAGAACCCCCCCAACAAACACTCACCCACACACACACACACACACACACACACACACACACACACACACATATGCATACAAACAAACTAACGAATAAACAAAGACACCCACACACAAACACACACACCTCTTTACCGCTTTGCCATTCTGTCAACACTCCCCCTCTTCTCTGTTCTCGTCATACAAGTGCCTGCTGTTTCCTAGCTTAGTTCCTTGATTGTGGTGGAGCTTGGTTAAGAAAGGAATACCAGCACTGGTGAAATTGCACGTTTCAGTAGGGGCTAAATGTAGGAACAGGGGTTAACAGTTCACGATGGACGGGAGCATTTGAACATTAGTCTAATGTCTGTCACCTAGATGGCACACAACACTCCCAGTCTGTTGAGAACCGGTGTCTGTCTGTCCCTGGGTGGCAAGGAGCTCTGCCCTGGAGGGACTCTTTGATCAGGAGTTGGATGTTCACCTGAGCAGAAACCGACTGGGACAAGGGAGGAGGGTGTTGGACATGGATGGGGGAGGTCCGTGAGGATGTGTGGCCCGGTCAATACCCACCACCTCCAACTCTAAAAACACCTCAGATTTACAGAGTAATAAGGTCCAAGGCTTAAAAACGTCCTCTAGAATAGATACATCAACCGGTGTTAAAAGATTCTGATTTTCTGTCCCCCTAACAGTTGATTAACCGACAGCAGATCACTTTAACTAGCATCACGTTATGTAGAGATAGCGTCACCCTGATAGCGTGATCAAATGGCATGGCTGTCTGGGACAATTGTCATATACTTATGATTCTGGGGACTACATTTCACAAGATTAACATTCCTTGGTTGGACGTGTTTTACGGGGGGTGCAATCCTCACATCCGGACCCCGCCATCCAGCATTCCCCTGCACAACGCCCTAGCCAGCCATCAGCCTCCACTGATTTTGCCAGGCAGGGATGGAGGCAGAGCATTATGTAGAAAAACATAACCCCGTTGGAGGACACAAGGAGAGGTTAAAGAGCCCTCAGCAAACACTCAATGAGGATTTTCCTGGTTAGGCCTTCAATCAATTCTATAAGAGACACCGGATGAAGGAAGTGGATTCTGGGAATATAGGTTTCGTGTCGCTGCTCCTTAGTACTGACTCAGGGGATTGACTACTGAGCCTGAAACCAGAGGCGTCTGTTCTCAGCTGGGCTAACTGTAGATCTGGTACTACCTCGTGTAAATGTGGAAACCAGAGGCGTCTGTTCTCAGCTGGGCTAACTGTAGATCTGGTACTACCTCGTGTAAATGTGGAAACCAGAGGCGTCTGTTCTCAGCTGGGCTAACTGTAGATCTGGTACTACCTCGTGTAAATGTGGAAACCAGAGGCGTCTGTTCTCAGCTGGGCTAACTGTAGATCTGGTACTACCTTTAACATGTCTGCATGTCAGATTCATCTGGCCACTGTTGGGAGTGCATGTTCTCAAAATGACTTAAAAACCTATGCTTTTTTGAAATGTCATGGTATATCGTCATATGTGAAAAGTCGCGGTTGGAATTTTTATAGCATTTAGAAAAATATTATTCAGGTTCATTTATTTCAACCAAAAAAATAGATATATTATGTACAAAAAAATGGGGGGCAAAATTGAATAAACACACAGGTACTGGAATACTAAATTTATTTTGGGTGTTATATTCGACTATCCATGCCCAACCCTAACTGTACTGTAAGTACTGTAGCCATGTAAATGTGGTAACAGTACTGTATCTCCAGTCGTGTAAATGAGGTAACAGTACTGTATCTCCAGTCTTGTAAATGTGGTAAGAGTACTGTATCTCCAGTCTTGTAAATGTGGTAACAGTACTGTATCTCCAGCTATGTAAATGTGGTAACAGTACTGTATGTGCTGCTGGTCCTATTTGATTCTATTCACAGTTCTGTGCTCTGGGGGAAAATCAACATTTGGTTTGGATGGGTTCCTGGAACCAGCAATGTTGTCCCGGGATTAAAGGCTGGTTCAGGTGCATCCCTGCCGACCCCCTTCTGGGTGGAGCATGTGACAGGCGCATTAATTGGACAAATTGAACAGTTGTTAATGTTCCATTGCACTGGTTAACTAACATAGCATGTCTGCCCTGCAGGGCCATAGCCCACTTACCTGGGTGCTACCACATCATTTCCATGACAAAGGGGTGGAGGAGGCGGCGTGTCGCTCGGGGGGGTGAAGGGACAGTGTGCTACAGCAGTGAAATGCAGCTGAATGTGGCACACAAAGGCCGGGACAGTATTACAGGATTACAGAGGACAGACAGCTGCCCAGTAGGTTGACCAGTTTCCTCAGGCAGTGGCTGTATTGTCAAGCTGAACCGGCCCACATGGGACCCAGGAGTGTTGGTCAGTCTCGGTCCATGTTTTTACTTGGATTAGGTGTCCTGACGCGGAGGTCCGGTTCACTGTCCGCCTCAAACAAGGGTGTCAGTGCCAGCCAGTTAGTCAGCCGTGCAGCCAGTCAGCCAGCCAGTCAGAACACTGATCCCAGGGCATGGTGACTAGGGGTGGCCGACTGTTTGTCCAACATCAGCACGTCATTGTTCCTCTTCTCATGTCTGACCTCATCCTCTGCTCCTCTCTTCCCTTGGTTTGCTGTGACTCCCCTCCACTTTCACACTTTGAGCTGGACAGGATGGATAGAAAGAAGACCGATAGGAAGAGAGTGAGGTAGAGGGAGCGAGAGAGAATAAATAGAGAGAGAGAGCGAGAGAGATAAATAGAGATAGATAGAGGTAGAAAGACAGAGAACTATAGATATACAGTATAGAGATAGAGATAGCGAGACAGAAAAAGAGCTAGAAATATAAAGATAGATAGAGATAAAAAGATAGAAAAAGAATGAGAGACAGAGAGCTAGATATATAGAGATAGACAGAGATAGAAATAGGGAGACAGACAGTGAGCTACTGCAGTCAAACCAGCGTGGTGGATGGTGTCCCTAGCAACAGATGAGGCCCATGGCAACGGTCTGAATAGAGCCCATCCTGTCTCCCCTGGGGAACTATGCCTAACCCTGAGCCCAGCAGAGAGATCCCACTGCCACCTACACACACACACACACACACACACACACACACACACACACACACACACACACACACACACAAGCATGCGTTCCACATCTAACCCTATGGCCTGGTCACTTCCTCACAGTTAGTTTGTTGGTCCTGTACATTCTCTATAGCATGCTTCTGACTCATTTTATGAACTTATTCTAGATTTTATGTTGAGCATTAATGTCTGACTTAAGATGAAATATACATTTGAAAACTCTGGCAGTTCCATAATTAGCTAGCAGGTATATTTCCAATCATCATAATAATTCCTCGCTTCATCTCTGAATGTCCTTTATATTGACAGTGGCATCAGTTTGTTTTCAGACTGAATGATTGGGTTCAAGTAATCCCTGTAAGCCAATAATTGCCTCCTTTTGTTAAATCATTGGCTTTGTTTGGTTTGTGTGCGTTTAATAAAAATAACTAATTTATTATGTGTGACTGTTTATCAGACATGGAATGTACATGTCTGTCAGGACGACATGACAAAGAACAGAAGCCAGGTAAACAGTTGTACTGTAAATGACTGTCAATGTCAATCCCAGTCGACCAACTTAGCAATCCAAGCTGAAGTCACCCACTGGCTGTTCAGGGAGAATTGCTTGGAGAAATTGGTTGCTGCATGAACGAGTGTCCTTCTCATGGCCCCTGCCCGTTAGTCACCTTGGCACACATTCTCCCTGAAAGAGGGAGAGTTTAAGGTCCTAAAATTACTGTCATTTCAGAAGGGACAACTATGCATATGATCCTTGGGTTTCCAAAGAAGGACAAATGAAGGTAAAACCAGATGTGACTGCCACATCCCAGATGGACATTACACACATACTGTAGCACTGTCATTACTGACATCTCTGTTTCTGCTTGCCTCATCCCACAAAGAAAATCGCCAAACAATTTCACGTCTTTCAAAGTGGTCAAAGGACAACCAGTTATGGTGATGGTTGTATTGCTGAGTGGTACCAAGAGTTGAGGCAGCTTGTGGAAGAGGGCTGTTTAGATCAGACAGCTAGTCAGGCTCAGTGCCCTTGAGAAAACATCACCGGAAATGTTGCTCTCAGTCTCGGCTCTGTCCACCTTACAGCCAGAGGAAGTATTTGCTTCAGAAGTTGTCCACTTCTCAGATAAGGGTTAGGGCATCTGCTAAGCAGCTTAGCCAGACGAAAAGCAATACGAGTACAAAGCAGCGTGTCATGTTTTAGAAGAAAGCTTGAACTTTTCTTTGGTGTGTAAGTACTCTGTGTGTGTGTGTGTTTGTTTGTGCGCTCGTGTATGCTTTAGGCCTGGTCTGTCCTTTGCACACTCTGTGTGTGTTGTTGTGTGATGAGACTTCCACGGTTAATCAATACTGTGTACCCTCAGTCAGTAGGAGGACTGAGTGACCTTTAGGATCCTCACCTCTGCTTGACTTTTCCGCACTTAACCCCTATAAAACCTTAATTGATAAAGAGCAGGACCCCTGCTGTTAGTGGTCAGAGGAGCGGTTCAGTCAGGCCTCTTGACTTGGGCGTTGGACAGCAAACTGTAGCCTCCCTCAGCTGTTTAAAGGCCAAGTTGAGCAGAAACACGCAGAGCCCCTGCTTCCTGTTTCATTCACGCCCCATTATCTCCTTCCTCCTTTTCCCTAAACTCCACCTACTTCGGTGTCACCCGACGGCTCTGGCTGTTGTGTTTGCTCTGTCTTTCTCTCCCCGTCTCTCTCTCGCTTTCCATTTGTGATTCACTGCTCCTTATGAGTCTATTTCGGCCTCGCTGTCTGTGTGTGTAGAGGCCTGCTTAACCAGCTGTCTCTTTCTAGCTCTCCCCTCCCCTCTCTCTTTGTCTCCCCCTTCTCTCGCTGTCTCTCCCCAGCTCACCCATTAACATTACACTGACTCCCCCGTAGTGATCTCATTACTCACATTCAAACAACTTTCTCTCTGCGTCCCTCAATCTGTTTCTCTTCCTTTATTCTTCTCTTTTTCTAATTCTTTTCTCTATAAATGACTTGGAAGATCAAGATCAACACTTTGATTTTATAACAAAAATAGAGAAATCCTCCCATGCTTTATAATTGTGATTACAGAGGGATTTTTCCCTGTCCTAATTCAGGCAGCAGATATTTAGACGAGTTCTGCTGTTAGGCTTCTGTACCAATATGGTCAACTAAAGCCCTGCAGACTAAATCACAAATGTCGTGAGCATGTTGTACATTGCTCAGTAATATATTTAAATAGCCAGCTCTCTGTATAGAAGCCCACGTTTATAGATTTATCATTTGTTGGATTTTGCCTTTTATTTATTGTGATCACTGTGTACTGTGATTTGACATTAGACGACAAATGAATTATCCTGATACTGATTATTGTCACCTGACACCCATACCAACATGACATGTCAGGTGATGTGTAGGTTTGAGTCAGAAATGTACTTGAAGCCAGCATTTGTTAGCTAGCCTACAGTAAATATAGAATTTACTGTAGGCTGGGGGGGGGGGTGACAAGTTAGAAAGAGCCGAGAGGGAGAGAGAGCAACAGAGAGATAATGATGAAACTTAAATCTACCTTTATTGGTACGTTGAGGGTAGAGGGGATAAGGAGGAGAGAAGTGAGAGGGAGAGAGAGAGAAGGAGGTGGAGAGAGATTGGGAGCCAGATAGTGATAGAGAGTCTAGAGGGTTCGTGCAGTGCTGGACTTTCGCTAAGCTTCTGGGAGTAATTGTGACTTAAGCAGCTGACGCTGTGGTTTCCTCTCTGCCGTTGTTCAACTGCAGTGTCACTGGTATCGGAGATACCACACATACACTGGCTACACATATTCATTTCCTCCTGCTTTACACGGATGAACATGCTGAAATCGCCCACTGATATCCACGTACAATTAAAGGTTTCATTGTCAGCATTTCAGTTGGCTCGTCTCCTTGTCCAGATTATGTTATAAACAGAGAAGTGACAAAATCAACCGGCCATGGTGGGAGTTGATGTTTATTAAAACACAACGGAATTATGCTGGCTTAATGATTCAGCGTGACCACAGCAGGCGTGTTGATAGGCTGGCCCTCCCGGGTTAGCAGCCAATCAGTATTCCTGTTTAGTCCGCAGCCAATGGAGTCACTGCAGGGAGGATATTTGAAATTCATAAAAATTCTTATCAGTTTGTTGGGTTGGCGCTATTGATTGGTTTCTCTGAAATTGGGGCTAGCTGCATGCGGAGGATTGCCTGTTCGCTCATGCCTCAGAAGCACGGCTGCCCTTGGCTGAACAATATGTTAAGACATCTGTATATCCCTGGACCCCTCGGAAGACTACGACACACTGAGGCATCAGCTATGGGGATCCAAACAAAAAAAATACCATTTGTTCACTGTACTTTCAATTGGTTCCTGAAGACATTGAACCATACTGGATGTTCTTGGAAGTAAGGACGGCATTTGTTTAGTCTTTCAGTGTGACCTTGGGCAGAGAGGACGAGAGAGGACAGACATAGAAAAAGTGTCTTTAGGACACAATAGATTAGTGGTTGTCAGTCAAAGTGGATGACTGGCTGAGTTCCAGTTCTATATTGATTTACTGCACACAGCCCATGAATGGGCCAGATAACTTGGATTACCCAATTCATTACCGCGGGCTTGGAGAGTCCACTACAATGAGATAAAAGAACTGGGGGACAGGAGACGGGGTAACCTACAACTACACGTACCAGGTCAGGGGATCTGCATGGAGCAACCCGAGTTACCGTGGAAACTAGCCTGTTTTCCCCCACAGTTTTTGATGCAGTGTTTCAATTCGTATACATCAATGGATTCATTTCCTTAAAAACCACATACTTACGTGACATTGGATGTTATTCTGTCATGAATTTGATTGCTTTTACTCCTGATGCCTGGAGACAGCTGGAGAAGGGCAGAACATGGAAGAAGCCCTTTCCTACTTGATTGGGAATGTTTTTATCAAGTGCTGCCTTTTTAGTTGAAGCGGCACAGCATCAAATGGATATTAGTAAAGCTTCAGTTTTAGTTTGATGAAATACAAAACGATCTTTCTGAAGGAGTGCAGCTTTCAGACAGGGCAGTACAGACAGGGCAGTACAGACAGGGCAGTACAGACAGGGCAGTACAGAGGGACTGATATATCTGTGATATAGGACAGCTTTGTAGCTCCCTCTCCCTCAATCTCCCTCCCTCTATCCCTCTCTTCTCTCCCTTTCTCTCTCCCTTCACTATCTCTTCCCTCTCTTCTCTTCCTCCCTTTCTCCCTCCCTCTCCCTTCACTATCTCTTCCCTCTCTTCTCTTCCTCCCTTTCTCCCTCCCTCTCCCTTCACAATCTCTTCCCTCCCTCTCTTCCTCCCTTTCTCCCTCCCTCTCCCTTCACTATCTCTTCCCTCTCTTCCCTCCCAGCCCCTTCTCTCTTCCTCTCCCTATCCAGTTCAATCTGTCTCCCCCTCCCTCTTTCCCTCCCTCTCAACCTCTTTCTCTCTCACTCTCCCTCTCTTTCTATTTCCCCCCTCTCTCCACCTCTCTCTTCCTCCCTCTTATCTGACACACAAGTCATCTGGCTTCTGAAAATACAGCTTCTCTATGACAAGATTCTGTTAAATAGCCTTTTTTATGATATCAATAAATGTTTACAGCGGCCTGTTTCTGTGATTTATAATAACATTTGTTTGATGTATTTTGCTGGGAAATGTATTCATATTCAACCCTAATATTTCCATGTCATAACAATATCCAGGATGATTTGGGAGATAGTCATTTGTAGCAAACACAATTGTTACACTATTCTCTTGTTGTTCATTCAGTTAGTATGACTCATGTAGAGCATTGGAATGATGAACAATAAGGACACTATATTCTCTATCTCTCTTAATTCAGTTTCAGTTTAAAGGGCTATTGGCATGGAAAACATGTGTTTACATTGCCAAAGCGTGTGGACATAAAATGTATCTGAAATACTAAGTAAACATTACACAAAATGCATTTTCTGTGTTATCATTATAAGCTATGTAAAGCGTACTTACATTTGCAAATAGCTACGAGAAAGCAGGACAAGGGGAGCCAAAATGAATATTGGTTAATGTAGGTTCACAGTGTTTTTGCTCATTTGGTTGCCCTTTCCTCATGGCAACAAGTAACAATTCTTGCTGCTGTGATTGCACATTGTGGTATTTGCCTGTTCTCTCTGTTTCTTTCTGTTTCTCTGTTTCTCTCTATGCTCTATTTCTGTCTATCTTTCTCTCTTTTTGTTTCCCTCTCTCTCTCTGTCTCTCTCTCTCTCTGTTTCTCTCTCTCTCTTTGTGTTTCTCTGTCTGTCTCTCTCTGTCTGTCTCTTTCCCACATCATGGCCTACAGACACCCTTTCCACCATGGCCCGTCAGTCTAATGAATAGTGATACAGTGCTAATAGTGTGTGATAATATTTCAGACTACTGCTAATAACATCTCTCCTACATACTGATTAGTAGCTCATCAGTACTCTGCGTCCCAGACCCCCTACCCTGCCCCACTGTCTGTCTTCTAACTGGGTCTAAGGGCTTTACCTGAGCCTGTCAGACCTCATCTCACCTACCCTATGGCTCACTAGCGAGAGGAAGAGGAAGTGTTGATGGGATGAGACAAGCTCCTCTGTATACCTGGACCACGGTGGATCATATCATCCCTCTTACTACTCAGACCACACCGCAGTGGGCCCAGCCCTGCTTCATATGCTGCCCACGCCCCAGTCCGTGCATGAGGTTCATATTGAGGGGAACAACTGTGCACTCTGACCCCGGGCTACATAAAGACATAGCAGAGGCTGACCAGCATGGGTCCCGTCCCCATTCAAACCCTGCTTGTGTCTGTATCCATTTAATGCCTGCTTGGCCTCCTGTCTGCC
>JACXGI010007804.1:20353-35964 GCA_016801175.1 Esox masquinongy
GCAGAGAGAGGATGGGGGGGGCGGGGGGGAGACAGAGAGAGTTTGGGGGCGAAGTGGGAGAGGGGAGAGCGGGAGACAAGAGAGAGGATGGGGGGAGGGGGGAGAGACAATGAGAGTGAGTGTGAGAGGGAGATAGGGGGTAGGTATAGAAAAGAAGAAGAGAGAACAGCACTGGGACGTGCCTCTAAAAGACACTAGAACATCAGCCGTCCCATTCCAGAGCTGTTAAGGGCCAGCAGAGAGTCAGCATATCAAAGGAAAGTCCTCCGGAGCCCAGGGAAGCTGCCCAGGCCAGTCCCACCCCCATGGTGTTCATTAAAGGATAATGGTTACCGGTCGGTAAGACATCACACAGTCTAAGAGTCCACTTCAGATGTTGGGATCAGGCCTGAGGGGCAAAGGTGACCAATCTGAATGTTACCGGCAGGCGGTTGTGTCAGTCCGAATTAGCTTTCGTTGTTGGGTTAAACTACGGTGAATTAAGGTGCAGTGGCGTCGTGTAATGTTGTGTGTTTTCGCCGGGGCTGTTAGCCGGAGCGGTACGTCGGTTTTTCCAGGCGTTCCCGAGAAGGACACTTCTTACTGGCGTCATATTGGAAATAGGGTATGACTAGACAGCCCTTGGTCATATTTTCAGGAAAAAAAAACGACTATCACCGATTGTCTTTCATGTGATAACAGGAACACTGAGTGGAGTTTACATATCTGTTTCACTCAGTTACATGGCTCTTACATCATGCACATTCACTGTCTCTTGGGTGTTTGTTTTCAAACCGACAAGCAGGAGAAGCCCAGAGTCATGGGTTTACAGTGGGAACAGCCCTCTTGCTGTTCCTGTGTGGGGGGAGAGTGAAGCCCAGGACCCGTACTCATGTCTGCTGAGTCCCATGTCGACAGACTACTGAAACATAAATGAGACCGTAAATCTGTCAGAATCCTGCGAAATTTACCAGACTTTCATCAGTATTAATTCACATTACAATTTAGCAGGTGTCAGCACTTTTTCCATTTTCGAAGCGGAGGGGATATTTGGCCTACAGACTTGCTCACAATTGTCAAAGAAGCTGTTCTGATTCTCGTTCTGATCTCCTAACAGGTCAAGACTCTCCATCATCTGACTGAAACAATTCCACAATATTTTAGTTTTGGTTAACTGAGATCATTCACGGGAGGGCTGATCTAGGATCTGTTTAGCCCAATTATGTTGGACTGGATGAAGAGTGGGGGACCTGATCGTAGATCAGATCTCGTCCTTTCAGACGTTATTGCCTGCGGCCTGTTGAGGTATGCCGTGTTGTGTCTCTGCGCTGACAGATGCGGAAGGTGTGTGGATCAGATAGCAGAGCGGGCTCCCCCGGTGGCTGTCTCACCATGCTGAAAGCCGATAGGGCTGATGTTTGGGCTATGCCGGGCCCAAGTGCTGCTCTCTTTAAATCAGACACACTTGAACAGAGTGTTGCTGATCAGATTAACTGGGCTGTTGAAGATCAGGTTTCCCTGCTACTGGCCACGAAGATCACCCTGTGTGAAGTCAGTACTTATAGCTTCTTAGCGGGCTAGTAATTGAGTGAAGCATCTAGCGTACATACTGCAACGCCGCTAACATTACAATTACATACACTCCAATGAAAAGGCTAACGAGTAACAAAGTTGATTGTTTCTTCATTGGCATTCTGAATAAGCTGCTTTTCGATTTGCAATTTCACCTTGAATGTCGTTTACATCTATTACTGTGTTGTGAATGTGTCCCGCTTCTCCTCAATCAGAGCAAGTTAACCGTGTTGTAAAAGTTGCAGTGCAGTGCAAGCTGCAGAGAAGGACGGAACAAAAATATAGTCAAGGGCGACATTCATTTTTTCCATGCAGAAAAAGAAAAGAGATCCTAAAATAAAAGAATAGAGACCTTGGGGAGTGAATGTGGAACAATGACATCGGCAGAGTGATTCAGCTCCAGCTGTAGCCGCGACTAGCTCCTTGTGGTGGGGGATTCTTGTGTGTTGATGCTATTGTGTTTAGTTTCACATTGTGTGAAGGGCAGGAAATTGTTCCTGTTCTCTGGGCCTGAGGACTTCCTCCTTCAAAGAACAGCAGATCATAGAACAAACGTCAGAGAACAACTGTAGCCTATATTACGAGAAAGGCTACATGTTCCCCTCTGTCTGTTTTCTCCCTTTCTGTGACTTTATTTCTCTCTTTCTCCCTCTCTCCCATTTTCCCCTGTGATTCTGCCGGGCCGAGCGACAATCCCTTATAAGGCTGATGGAGGCCCCCCATCTGCGCTTCTGTTTCCATTTGAGATCAACAGTAAGATACCGGGTTTACGTTGGATCAACCTGAGGAATGTTCCTCTCATCCCCCTGGTCCAATATGGTTCACTTACCCTGTCTGCCCCAGGTCACCAGGTTCACCCCCATCCCTCCCTCCTTACCCCCGGTCCGCCACTGCTCCCCCCTCTATATTGATACCACCCTCCCCTCCTAACCTTCCCTCCTAACCTTCTTCCTCACCCTTCCTCCATCCTTTCTGTAGTATTCTCCACGTCTGATCCAATTAACCAATAGGAAGGCGAGTGGTAGCTTAACTCGATGTAACATGCTATCCGAAGGCATGGCAGTGTAGCCACAGACATCCCTGCTAAACCCTGCTATACCACATCTGACAGAATGAGGAAACTGAATGGCCAACACAATGTCCAATAGAGCGCCTGAACAAAACAATGGAAAGCGGATGAAAAAGACAGATGTGGTTTGGCTAAGAGGTCAATTAATTTATCAAAGCACCTCCTACTCTCTCATATGTTCTCATTGGGCCTGTTTCTCATTACAGTTGGATGTTTCTACAGGCTTTTTTTCCCCTGCCGAGCTTTAATATACAAAGTGTGGACTTTCCTGTGTGTGGTTTGGTTTGGTTTGTTGTCGTTCGAGGCCTGGTTCTGATTAGCCACGCTCTCCCTGAAGCTTTCCCTTATTGCCACATTTGGGGCCGAGCTGGCAAACAAACCCCCTAATGCCTCTCATCCCAGGAAATAATTGTTTCAAGAGGCTGGCAGACCTGGTCCTCGCTCCCTCTTTTCTCTCTCTCCTTTCTCCCTCTCTCTCTGGGCTTGTCAGGAATGGAGGGATGAGAGCTGAAGAGGAGAACAAGGGGGTATAAAGAGCCCAGCTCCTGTGGGACCTATAGAGCTCATTAACCTGCACACATCCATAGAGAGGCCAGACCCCACAGGACCTCCCCACACCACACCACTCCTCTCCTCACCACTCCTCTCCTCACCACACCACTCCTCTCCTCACCACTCCTCACCACACCACTCCTCTCCTCACCACACCACTCCTCTCCTCACCACTCCTCACCACACCACTCCTCTCCTCACCACTCCTCTCCTCACCACACCACTCCTCACCACACCACTCCTCTCCTCACCACTCCTCACCACACCACTCCTCTCCTCACCACACCACTCATCTCCTCACCCCATCACACTTCTGTCCTCCTCACTTCTCACCACACCACTTCTCTCCTAACCACATCATTCCTCCTCCCCTCTCCTCTCTCTCCATCTCCTTTTCTCCTCCTTTCCCCTCTCCCTCCTCCTCTCCCATCCTCTCTCCTCTCCTCCGTGCTCTCCCTCCTTTGCTTTCTTTCTCTCTCTTCCCCCTCTCCTCCACACCCCTCTCCTCACCTCTCTTGCCTCCTCTCCTCCCTACTCCCCTCCAATCCCTCTTCCTCTCTTCTCTCCTCTCTTCTCCTCAGCTCTCTCATGTTATTTATGTAGATCTCTCCGTCATGTTCAATGTTCCCGTTGTAATGTGCACATTGCACATTGGAATAATGACAGCCAGTGTACATGTGACTCTCCAGTCTCTGAATACCAACTAGTCAGAGGAAGAGCCCTGTTGTTGTGGAAACCAGGCAGGACCTCGAGTGCATGTTGATCCTTTGTAGGTCTACAGTAACATTATTATCGTTCAAGACTAATTGGTCTGTTTTTTACCGATCACATAAGACATTTTCACATCTGATCTTTTTCTTGCAGCTATTCAGGCCCTAAATCAGATTTGACAGTATCTTCTAGACACTTTCTCTATCAGAATGTACATTGAGAGTCCTTGCCAGTGACGAGCCTTTATCTTGTTGAGTTGAGCGTGGCATCCTGGTTCCCTGGACTGGGCAGAGTTGAACCACATGACTGTGCTGACTAATCTGAAGTCTCCGTTCTGAAATGGAGGTTTGCCGATAAGCACTGCCTGAACGGCCTGTGGACCAAACTAATAAAACACTTTATGTTGGTAAGATGAACGAGTGTGAGGAGAGCATGCGCTGTCCTTTCTACCTCTCTCTCTCTCTCTCTCTATCATTTTCATTTTTCTCCCTTTTTATTTCTCTCGGTCCATATTGCTCAGGCATGTGGCTTGGAGTCCAGCTAGATGCATTACTTTAATTTGAGACTTCATGTTTTCCAAAACACTGACCTCTTTGTTTTCCAGCTTCTCTTCTCTAGATCCCTCTTATCCCGTGTGTGTGTGTGTGTGTGTGTGTGTGTGTGTGTGTGTGTATGTGTGTGTGCGTGCGTGCGTGCGTGCGTGCGTGTGTAAACGTGAGTCGGAGGCAGAGAAATGACAGCGTCAGCATCACAGAGACCTGGAAGGACTTATACTTTCGCTTTTTTCTCTATTCAAATATCTTTACCAGTTTTATCCCTCTCTTTTCACCTCTCCCTTTCTCTTAATCTTTCTTTCCCTCTCTCTTTATCTCTCTCTCCCTCTCAAAGTCATCTCACTCTTCTCTCACTATCTCTTCCTCTTTCTTCATCTCTCTTTAAATTCCTCCCTCTCTCTTCTCCTCTGTTCTCTCTCTGTTCATGTCTTCCTCCTTCACTCTTGTTCCTTTTCTCTCCTCACATTCTCAACATTGTGTGTAATGCTAAAAAATATTACCATATCATTGGTGTAAAAAGACTCCAACACAACAATGAATGGGTTTATAATGAATCCCCCGCCCGGTCTGTCTATGATATGCTTGTTTTTCTTAATCCAGAGGGGACCATGTGGGCAGAAACAGCCCTCAAACCACTCTCTGTCCCTGGCCTCAGCCTCTGAGGTGTCTGGGGCTTTATGGAACCCACAAGATGAGAAAGGAAAGCAGAAGTGTTTATTTTAAGCACAGGATGGGAATTGTCATGGCTTTATATGAATCAGGAGAAAGCGTATTTGTTTGAGGAGCTGAGAGCCTGGAGTGAGGGGAAAAAGGAATCTGGCTCTTTATGAGTGTGGGATTAAGTGTCAGCTGTGGTTGTGATATGTGTGTGTGTGTGTGTGTGTGTGTGTGTGTGTGTGTGCGTGCGTGCATGCGTGCGTGTGAGGTGTCTAGAGTTACCATCGAGGTGAAGAGGAAACAGTGAAACAGGCACTTTATGCCAGCAGCTGCTGTGAGATCACCCAGACCCCCTCTGACCAAACACCCCAGGCAGCTGAAGGGGCTCTGGTTTCACCCCTAGTCCCCGACTGTCAGGCAAGAGACTGGTACGTACACACCGAGTGTGACACACAATGTTACGACGTGTGAATGAAGCGGACGCCTTCTTATTACAACTGGTGTTTACAGTTCTCCACTCAACTGCCCTGTCCAGGAAGTGAGCTGTGCAGGAGATGAGTGACACGGACCAGAGTGTTTAGACATTTATAAAGCCAGTGCATTTGGAGTCTAGTGCAGACAGAGGAGGTGACGGTGTACTGTTGGTTGATGTTATGTGCTGAGTGTGGACGGTCTGACAATGGGATAACACTCTGACAGCCTTCCTTTTACCCTTGCAGTCCTCACTTTAAGGGCATTATCATCTTGACCTTAATAAAAATAATGACAAATGGGTTAAACCAAGCAGGGGAAGGACAAACAGGCGGGCAGGCATCTAGCTCACACTGCTAATGAAACAACCCTCCATGTTCAGCACAATTCCTCTGTGAAGAAGAGCCAAAAATGCCTCTTCACTCGTGGCTGTAGATGTAAAAAAGCGGCTATGCTGTTTTCTGTGTGTGATCCAATTAAAACCTGAACTTAAATTGCTGAATGCTGTTGGGAAGTGAGTTTGTGTATTTATTTGTGTGTATGGGTGCGCGTCTAAATGTTTGTATGGTATATGTGTGTGTGTGTGTGTGTGTCAGAGTGACGGGTTGGTTTTGCTGATCCAGCCCGTCCTCCTACCTCTTCAGGTGTGGTAAAGGCCTCTGTCTCAGTCTGCCGTACAGCCTCTGGCCATCTAGAGGAGTAGTGACATTCACTGCCTCACTAACTGGCTCATTAGCCCGACTCAAACACGCTGAGTCTATCTCTACCGGGACTACTCATCTGACGATGGTTTAGTTTTATATCACCTGCTCCTATTCTGCTCATGTTGCTCCAAATGCGAAGATACCCAAACTGAGCAATTAGATTGTTTTGGGAATATTTTGTTGTTTTTTCTCACCCCACTATCCTTGAATACATTTCTTTTTTAATAGACATCTTAGTTGGAAAGAACAATTAGGGTGCTGTTGTTGTGTCCTCCTTGTGGAATATCATATCATTTAAATCATGCCTGAACACCTTCGGTTCTCCCATCTAATCTCAATCACCAGCGATCTTCGCACTGATTGGACCATTGTTCAGCGGCACAGAGAGACCTGCAAGTGAAATCTCGTGCCATTCACTCTGGGTAATGCCTCATTGTTTACTTCAGTATGGCACGCTAGTTGATGTCCTAATTAGGCTCTTGTTGGATTAATTACTCTGCTGTGTTGGATGATAGACCTTTCTCTCCCCTTCACAGAGAATCTTGATGTGTGGTAGAGTAAACACTCACCGATACTGTTTCCCTATTTCTCCAGGCACCTCAATTGATCTGTTCTTCATTAAAAAGAGTTAAAGTAGGGTGAAGGGGGGTGGTTTAGAGAGGAAAATAAGAGGGAGAAGGAGAATGAGCAGGATGATAAGGAGAGGTAAAAGAAGGAGGAGAAGAGAAAATGAGACTTGGATGAGAGGGAAATGAGGAGGAGTAGAAAAGGAAAGGGAAAATAGCATGCAAATAAAGGAGGCTTAATGAAATATTAGTACAGGCCCTCTGTTCCTCTATTCAGAGCTGCGTTCCTGTGGATTGACATGCATGTTGTGTAAAAAGGCATATCTGTTAAGTAGCTGTGTGGGAGGGCACACAGACAGACAGACACACACACACACACTATGCGTGTCTGTTTTCTACACAGGTATCAGACAGCATTACAGGTTCCCAGCAGAACAAGATCAGACAGCACTATCCCTGGCCTCAGAGTAAACATTACTTTAAACACGGTTACTACACAGTGTTTGAAGTCAGTGTCACAACAACAGCCTGGCTCTATAGCTTTACTCTTAACTCCTCAACCTACTTTATGGAGCCTAAGTGGAATTAGGAGATATGTATTTTCCACGCCTGTTCCTTGCTTGATCCAGATGTGTGATTATTCCACTTTAGCTACTTGATTTACTCTCCTTTCAGTTTCAAGTTGGTCCGTCACTTTGATTTCATGCTTCACAATCGTAATGGTGTGTATATATATATTATGCCGACTTTTTGTGGCAAATGTACGGGTGTTCATGCACACAACATTTTTCCTTGAGGCAACTTGAAGTCAATTACCCAAAGTCTGAGCCTTTTTATCCTGATTGGTCATCTTGGCAGTGACGGCATCAACGTGAGTTTCTTCCTCTTTGTAAAGTCATATATGGCTACTACCAGCTTATCGCCCTCTACTGTCCCAGAGTAACACTGACGCTTTTTCCTCCTTCGTTTTAGTTTTTTCGTGTGAAAACCGTTTGAGGAAGTATGAGAGCAAAGACATTTTCACGTGTTAACCGCCTTAGCAACGAACAGGAAGAGGAAGCGTGCGGCTCTACAAACGATTCATTGTGTTGACAGTTGGGTCAACTGACTGACTCACCTTTACCTTGCCATGATGTGGCCACTAAATTTCCCAGGGGGCCTCAGCCTCATTCACACTCTGCTCTGCCAGCCGTTGGCCATGCCTGGAGATAGCACGCCTCCCTTATGGGGCCAGTATGTGGTCTCCGGCCAATCACACACCAGCTGTTCCAGAGTGCTCTCCATGAGAACCTTCAACCCCTCATTCACCTCGGCAGGGTGGCAGACAGGCTAGGCAACGCAAGTCACAGTATCTGCTGTTGCTTTAGGGCCCTGTTATTCAGCCTGGCTTGAAAAGAAAAGCCCTTGGCATTCCCTAGCTTTTGAGCACCCATGTCAAAGTAAATACAGCGTAATTGCGTTCTGTTTTTATAATAAAAATCAAATTCTATTAAAAGAACCACTGTTTCAGTTAGTTACAGTGGGATTCTCAACACTACATTTCTTGGAAGCTTTGTAAGCTCCCTCCAATGCTTAGGTTTCTTTATTCAGCCTTTCAGTCGCCTGGTGTAATGACAGCCTTCTTCCACATCTTAGCTAACACATTTTTGTGGCGTTGGGGGCTGTGTGAAGAATAGGTCTGCTGTGGCTCTGCTCGTCTGGTTTGGGGGCTCTCTCGGGGTTCAGGGTGCTGGACTAGGCTAGGCTGGGGCAGCAGTCACAGTAAGGACATGTCTCGCTGTCTCTCTCTTAACACGGCAGCAGCATATATGTGTATTTAACATTTATGAGAGTGGATTAAAATGAAACCCTGCTCCTCACAGACCTGCCAGGCCTCTGTCACCGTCTGTCTGTCTGTCTGTCTGTCAGGCCTCTGTCGGTCTGTCAGGCCTCTATCTGTCTTTAAGGCCTATGTCTGTCTTTTAGTTAGGCCTCTGTCTCTGTCTGTCAGGCCTCTGTCTGTCTGTCTTTCTGGCCTCTGTCTGCCTTTGTCTGTTGGTCTGTCAGGTCTCTGCCCGTCACAATCAACTTTAATTATTTTACCCAAGTAAAGCCTGTGTGTCTTTGCTGTTTTTCAATAACCTCTGCTGTTTTTCAATAACTGTAAAAAGCTATTATTGCATACAGCTTACTTAGTCTACCAAGTTTTCATAGTTCTGTCCGGATATCATACACAGACGTGGGCTCTGCAGCCTTCTTCACTTTGTAGTTATGGAAACATTCTATTTAGAACAACATTTAAATAGAACAGGTGAGGAGGAGGAGTTTCCAGTCAGGGATGATGCAGCTCTTGTCCAATAGTATACCAGTTAGAAACATCCATCATGATGGAGGAGAGGGCGTGCACTGGGTTTAAACCATTCATAAGTCTGTTACCGTTGGTATTCACTCACCTAGATACGTATTATCAGTTAATGCAGTTAATGAGAGTTTACCACAAAGGACGTCAGGCTGTTTGTCAGTATATGGTGATAAGAAATATGTGAAAATAATTCTGGACAGTGATTTGGTAGGAGAGAATACATCTGGTGGAAGGAGGTCATATGTAGTTCTTTGTTAAAATTTTGTGGCCTAATTTAATGTCCTAATCACCTCCTCCACTTGGTGCAGACCTAATTTAGCAACATAGTTTTCTTCATAGAATGGTTTGGTTCAATGGAATGCCTCCACTGGTGAGGTGATATCTTGGTGTCTGATCTACATCTGTATTTTGTATGTTCTCCAAGGCGTACCTTTGAGGCCAGAGATGTGTTGCTAACATGAACATAGACTCTAGAGTAGACAGTTATGCAGGACTTTGCGTGACTTCATATCATACTGCATGTCCTCGAAGTTTCAGCACATGCAAAGCTGCTGCATTTTATTATTGGTCCGTATCAAGTATTAACAATCAAAATGGGGTTATTCATTTTGCTGAATCAAGTGCAGCCCCATCAAACTCTCAACTCCTCATTTGTTGTCTGCCAAGAACTTGCCCAGGCTACATTTATGTCTGTTTTGGATTACAGGGATCTAATCTATATGCATACAGCAGCCTCTACACTAAACCGGTAAAGCTGTCCACCACTCTGCCCTCTGATTTATCACTGGTGACGGTTTTAGGACTGATCATTGTATCTTGTATCAAAAGGTGGGATGGCCATCTACATAGGGAGACAGCAGCGTTCACTTCTGTTTATTTACCAAGCACTCAGCAAATGTGACTTGTCTTATCAAGTTTAGGATAAGTAAGTACAGCCCCCAGAGAGCTCCATATTGAGTGGTTCTGGAGACACCAGGGTTGGTTGTGGAAGTAGCAAGACCCGCTTTTAAGTTTTAACCCTCTGATAAAATTGAATATTCTACAGGATAACCTCGGTCTTTACTGTGTTCTGCTTATAAATACATTTGATGAGAGATACATTTAAGAATGTTAGTGATTTTTTTAATGTTTATGATTTATATTTTTGTATTTCTGCTGATTTTAATTGATATTTTTAAATTCTGAATGTCTTATGAATAAAAGAAGCTGACAAAAAATATACAGAGTATTGTGGACATCAAGGATAAAAGACTGGTGTTGTGAGAAAGTAGTACTGTGTTTTCTACTCATTACATTCTGTATAATGCATTACTTTGACCAGGATGCACAGGACTCTGGTTTAAACTGAAACAGGCAGTAGGGGCCATTTGGGAAACATGTGGTCAACAGATATTTTACTCCAGATGCCCGTATCTTTGCTATGAACAAATTTGTTGTAAAGGCTAATGGTATGTTTCCCTTTGAAAAAAGGTGTCATGGTGGAATGTCTTTCAGCCCCCTAGACAGTTGACATTGTACACAGCCTGGAGAGGGACGGGCTAGTTGAACAGGCCACTTCTAATTAGCTCTAATTAACACATTCTTCCTGCCTTAGTTACAGTGGCTAATGTTTTGTTTGCTCTGGTTGTCACATCTCTCAGACCTTATGGAGGCATCCAGAGAGGTCTGCACCCAACCGCTCATATTATCTCTGTTGTGCAACATTGTAGCTGAGTAGGTCTGAGGTCTAGATCCTGGCTGGTTGACTGAGCAGCAGGAAGCAGTGCCAAACAGCTGGAGTTTGGAGGACTGCAGGATGTGTTGTGATTGTCCTAATGAGAGTGTAAACAGAGCTAGCCGACTACCCAGACCACCATCCCCACTGACCAGCTATAATGACCTTGGGATGCTGTGAACAAGGAAACTACCTATGCTAGCAGTCCCATTCATGAGGCTAGCTAGCAGTCCCATTCATGAGGCTAGCTAGCGGTTCCATTCATGAGGCTAGCTAGCCGTCCCGTTCATGAGGCTAGCTAGCGGTCCCGTTCATGAGGCTAGCTAGCGGTCCTGTTCATGAGGCTAGCTAGCGTCCCGTTCATGTGGCTAGCTAGCGGTCCCGTTCATGAGGCTAGCTAGCAGTCCCTTCATGAGGCTAGCTAGCGGTCCCGTTCATGAGGCTAGCTAGCAGTCCTGTTCATGAGGCTAGATAGCGGTCCCATTCATGAGGCTAGTTAGCGGTCCCAATCATGAGGCTAGATAGCGGTCCCATTCATGAGGCTAGTTAGCGGTCCTGTTCATCAGGCTAACTGGCTGTCCCGTTTACAAGGCTATCTAGAGGTCATATTCCCTCCGCTCAGTCATCCAGGGAAATAGTGGACCAGGGGAGCCAGCTGCACTCCTCAAGTCTGTATCCGGCATTTGCCCTGCTCTGTGGGGGCGGGGGGGGGCCGAGAGTGTCTGCCTCTCCCGCCTTCCTCGCTGCGGGCAGCATGTCAGCTGGCCTGTTCCCCTGCCCCCAGCCCCCCGGCCCAGGAGGGAGGAGGCCCGGCCACAGCTGGTTAGTTCTGCCCTGATGCGGCCTGCCTACTTTATTGTCCCTCTGTTGAGGATTGTTGTTATTGAATTATGGAGGACTCCTGTCACTCTGCCCTGGAAGCAAGACTCCGAGCCCTCACAGGGCAAGTGAAGCAAGACTCTCACAGGGCAAGTGAAGCGTGGCAGCGTGCTGTACCCCCACATCCGTCCCGTCCCGGTCTTAACCCCGTCCCTGAACAGGAGCCCTCTGAGACCCTGCAGTTCCAGCTAACGGCAAGTGTGATGACAGGGTCTGACCTATTGCTTTGTTCCACACTATGATACAGTCTTCTGTCTCATGACAAAGACACAGCTCCCAAATTCCAGACAGACAGACAGACATAGGGGGAGTAGAGAAAGTTGGGTTGAATAGAGAGAGGGGAGACGCAAAGAGACCCCTGGCTGTCTTTCCACTCCACTGCCTGTCTTCCCCCCTACTCTAGCCCCGAGTCTGCACCCCACCCCCCGACACATGTTCACTAGAGGGCCACGGACCACGAAAGCATGCTTTTCAAACACAGGCCTCATTTGTGCTCCATGTGAGCTGTTGCCCTGCCTCAACAACAACAACAGGAAATACTTCTGAGGGCTACAGGGCCACTTCTCCGGCCCTGTAGCCCTCAGACATCCCCTCTCAACCCCCGCAATTTCCCCGCGACTCCTTCTCCTAGGCATCTGTAAGGGAGTATGATTACTTTTCCTAAGTGTAATTCAGACGGGGATTAGGGGGGTGATCCTGGCTTTGCTGAGGTCTGTACACTCGTCTGAGTCCTGCAGACTAAACAGACAGACAGACAGACAGACAGTGTTTCTTATGAGGGATTTATGGTGAGTGATAGTAGTATTCATTTTTAATTTGCTGACATTCTACTTAATAGATGATCCTGTTATAATCTATTTACGGACATGACACTGCTAAATTGTATTGAGGAAGTTTTGTCCTAACAATAGTTCCTGCAACTTGCATTCTGATCCTCATACTGAAGCACCACACACTACTCTGTCCAGTCATGTGACCAGGATGTCAGTGCATTTGGTTGCCCTTAGCTACACCCTGTGTGTAAAAAGAGAACATATCCCACTGCATAATTTCTGTAGAGACACACCTGTCCTCTGAGACTGAAGACACACAAATCAACAGCCAAGGGTCACATGCCAGTGGGTCCTTTTAACTGTCGTAGTTAGTGGTGGTTGTTGGGGCTGCTGGTATGACTGGCTTTCAGTTTACAAAAACTATGGTCCTGACCTTTCTCCCTGACAACAGGTGTAACTGTGCAGAATGTCACAGCCTTCCTGGCTTATTGTGGCCACTTCCTCCTCCTGAACCAGGTCTAGCCCTGACACTGTTAAATGTGTCTGAACCTGGCCTGGCCTACATTGGCCCTGACACTGTTTAATGTGTCTAAACCTGGCCTAGCCTACACTGGCCCTGACACTGTTTAATGTGTTTGAACCTGGCCTTGCCTGCACTGGCCCTGACACTGTTTAATGTGTCTAAACCTGGCCTAGCCTATATTGGCCCTGACACTGTTTAATGTGTTTGAACCTGGCCTTGCCTATATTGGCCCTGACACTGTTAAATGTGTCTAAACCTGGCCTGGCCTATATTGGCCCTGCCACTGTTTAATGTGTCTGAACCTGGCCTGGCCTACATTGGCCCTGCCACTGTTTAATGTGTCTGAACCTGGCCTTGCCTACATTGGCCCTGACACTGTTTAATGTATCTGAACCTGGCCTGGCCTACATTGGCCCTGACACTGTTTAATGTGTCTTAACCTGGTCTAGCCTACATTGGTTCTGACACAGTTCACTATAATGTTCCCACATGAAACCACTGAGAAGGATAGAATAGATACGATAGACTTCTTTGTTTCTCTCAGCAGTGTGCTGTTCTCTTCTCAGTCCTCTGTTTCTAGACACTAAACCTAATACTGCGTTTTAAGTAAACCAACCCCACTTTCTGCACTTTTAAATCATGTCTTTATTTCAATTTTTCTTTTCGCTTTCTTTCTGACGCCCCGTGGCTGAACAAGCCCAAGACAGGAGAGTAATGTAGAAGAGACGTTACTGTAGTTGTCTTTGAGCATGCACGTACATGCACCCTCCCCCAGACACACACACACTCATGCTGGGAGGGACTGAATCAGCCGCCCCTCAACTGAACCGTTTGTCTTCATGGTCCATCCTAAAACGCACTGTGGTCCACTCCACCATGACCCATTTCCTCTTTACCGGCCTCCCTATGGGAGGAGTGGGGCTGGGTGTGGTGTGTCACCAGTGTCTGACCAGCCTCTTTGAGCCAGTGAAAACACCTCCTTGGTTTGGCCAGAGACCGTTAGCCAAATCCCCCCCCCCCCACACACACACACTTTCTTCTCCCGTCTTCTTCCACATATGGACACGGTTATTCAAGCATATTGTGAAGGGAACAAAGGAGAGGGGAACCCAGCAAGCCAGCGGTCAGAGGAAAGACGAGCAGACGGATTAAATCAACCTCCCCATCCCCCTCCTTCAAAGAAAGAAAACAATTCCTCGACATTGTGTTGTGCCAAACACTCATCTGGTCCTTACAGGAAAGAGGGAAGGAGGGAGAGAGAATGGGGTTGGTGGGGGATTTGAGGAGAGTTGTGCCCAGTCATGAAGTAACAGGAAACCAGAGAGTTATATCGGGGGACAGAGGTTAGCCGACCGGATGGAGTCAGTGGCCACTACTTTAAAAGAAGGGACTGAGGCTTGGGGACGAGTGGAAAGAGGACTGTGGTGGGGTGTGTTGTTTTGGGGTTCGTCTTCTGGCAGTTAAAATAAAGAAATGCAGAGGCTCATAGTGTACTCAGCCTAATCCAGCAGCGTAGGACTGGCTTCAAGGAAGCTTTATTCTGTGTGATATAAATGTTATTGAAATTACCTCATCATATACTGGAACAGCTATTATGAGATGCTACATCAAAAAGAGAAAATGGCTTCAGTGTGCTGTTGCTGCTATCACACTAGTTTGATGTTGAGCTCAACAGAAACTTGGCTAAACCAGGATGATTCATACTGGCCAACTGTAGACGTTACGTCACAAAATGCATTTACAGGGAGGAAATAGTTGTTCCCACAGGTAATACACCCAGAAACAGTCAGGAGGGAAGAGCCGCCCAAAACAAATCGCTCCTCCATCAGTCAGGCCTTTACCAAGGTTGGTGTTAGGAGGAAGGGGAGAACTGCCACGACTCCAACCCTTCTCTCATCCCGGCTCTGCTTAACTTGGAGTGCTGCATACTGTGTGTTTGTGTGTGTGTGTGTGTGTGTGTGTGTGTGTTTGTATGTTTCTGAGAGTTTCTGTGTGCGTTTGTTTGTGGGAGTGTGTGTGTGTGTGTGTTTGTTGGTATTGGTTTGATTTCCTTGGGGAAATCCACCACCACTATTTCACACAAATACCTCACATACACAAACAAACACACACACGCACACACACACACACACACCCTTATACACAAACACTCTCTCTCTTGACCACCCTGAGGTACAGTGACAGATGAGGTGTGTTTGTTGCGTGATGTAGTCGAGCGAGCGCCAATCACAGCCACCGTCTCAGTCTCCTCCCCCCAGACATAGAAGGGTGTTTAGGCTGTCCAGGACCCGCCCTCCCGGGCGAGACAGCCACTGACCGGCACTAATGTCCAAATGGTGCTGCCCTACATATCTCAGTCAGTGGTGTCTGTTGGTTAGACCCCACACTCATCAGCCCTCAGCGGGCGGGGGGGGTTGCTACCCATCTCCTTCCTCGTTGCTCTTCATCTATCTCTCTCTCTCTCTCTCCCTTTCTGTCTCTCTCCTCTCCCTGTCCTCCTCCCTCTTCCTTGAGTTTGTGACAGTGCTGTGTAGTCTCCAATCTGT